>JAZGTJ010000427.1:0-108771 GCA_036877575.1 Botia almorhae | reverse complement strand
GGTGCTATGCATTTTTCTCTTACCTTTTTAGTCTTTAGTGGTGCCACTGTTTCTAATGTGTTAGAGAGAATAGTGCCCATGTTGCTGGTCATATTGTCAAGTGTTTCTGTATATTTTACTGTATATATTTTATGTTTGTTTGTATGTATGTATGCTGCTTTTGCATGTTGTGTAGTTCATGGTACTATTGCAAATCCCTTGATGTAGCACTGTCCCATGATGTAGCCTATTATATACCATCCTTATGTACGCTGGAATGCATGTATTTTGCTCAACAGTTTTGTGGCTTTATCGGTTTAGTCAGCTCTTTGTTCGTAAACATACTACAGGCCTACTATAGTATTAGTCTTATCCCACACATATTATTTGCAATAATACCATTAACATGTTTGACATTTGTTCTGTGTTTTATTATTATTCTGTTTTTTAAATCTGCTTTGAAGCAATGTAACATTGTAAGAAGCGCTATATAAATAAAAGTGAATTGTTGGTTTATGTTAACTAATGGATTAATTAGTGTTAATGAATGATACCTTGTAAAGGTTTTCTATTAGCTGGTAATATCACTGCTGTCAAAGACACTACTGTACAATAAAAGAAAGCAATGTTCAAAAAACAGCTAAATGCATTAATAATAATAATAATAATAATAATAATATTAATCATCATCATCAGATTAAAACATTCATCCTATAAATAATGCTGTATTTTACAGTAGGCTGGTTATGGTTGCCAAACGCTGTAGGAACTTATTTTGCACTTTAATATGAAATGTATTTTTAATTTTTCAAAAGCTTTGAATGCTGAATCCAGTCAGTCAGAAACAATGGACGGGACATGATCGCTTACATCTGCACAGACTCCAAAGAGACGATCCACTTACAGTGACATGACTGGTCGGGAGGAAGTGAGTACGACTCTACCAGAGACCCTGAAGTATCTGTGCTCTGAAGGGAACTAAATAACAGCACCAGCAGTTATCTAGTCCAGGGGACTTCCCTGAGGAGCAGTGCTTCTGAGCATTTGTGAGGGACTTCTACACTCTGTCAGCAGTACAGGAAGACACCCTAACATACCACCGTGTCCTCTGGGAACTTCCTGTGATGTTCTTGGAGAACGTATCAATAACTCTTCAGAGAGGATAGAGTTAGTTGACACCTTTAGAGGCCCCTGAGATTCAAACTCAGTCAGGCTAAAGTTTCCAAACCTTTAGAAAGAATCTTTTTGATTTAATACTTTCCAACCCTATGACCAATGCTGCTACTTTAAGATAATATCAAAATATCAAATGTGCTTCCATGATGTGACACATTTCTGAGTGAATATTCATCAAGTCATTTTTATTTGTAGGCTACAGAGTGTTTCACAGTACAGTGTTTTTAGGTGTTTTACAGAATACTATGCAGAACTTAATGTTTAATTAAATTAAATTTCAATTCCGTTTTATTTATGTGGCACTTTTCCCCACGCACACTGTTCTAAAGCAGCTTTACAAAGCTTTAAAATGATTTTTGACCAGTAGTCTAAAATGATTTTTGACCAGTAGTCAAAAATGATTGAGTCTCAGTCAAATCTGTTTCAAATCTATTATTATTTGCCAGTTTAATGAATACTGCATTTGGGTGTTTACACACAGTTTATACTGTGGCAGAGAATGATGCAGATGCGATGAAGTGTTGCTTCAAGGACAGAGATTGAAGTCGCTCCTTCATGCGACCACAAAGTTGAGAAGATTTTTAGCATTTGCCGCAGCACACGCTATCATACGCATCTGTTGACTGATAAGATTTTTAGACAGGCAAGGCCATTTGTGCTGTCAGGAATTCAATTCGCTGTATTTCTGCTTAAATTCAAACTGCCACGACTCTTTCCACACCTTTGAACGTGAGCACAGGCATTTATAATCATCAAAACCTCCGCTGGAGTGTTGTCTGGTGTGTACTCTTAACCTTTGGCAAGGCTATAGCAGTAGCTTAAATCAATGGCTAAGCGCACTTTGTTTTATTTAGAAAAACATGCACTGTAAGTCATCACAAAGTGAATAGGTCAGTTTTTTAATTGCGAATAGTGACTTTAAATGCATATCAGCATTGATAGTCCAGCAGATACAGCATTCTGCAACCACAGATTAATCCAGCTGATGTTTCTGACGATGTAAATCAAGCATCTGATCACGATTGTCTCTGAATCCTGGTCTGATAATCAGCATTCTGATTTAGTGTCTGCAGATGAGAAACTAATGGACTGTGATCCTCCCACATGAAGGTTAATGTTGTGTTTCAAATCCACACTTTTGCACACATGCTCCTGATTTGCCCGTTTAGCGGTGCAACTTGAGCAGGAGTGTTTTGAAGAAAATGTGAGGGCCTGGACTCGTAGCCACTCAAACTATTTCCTGTCATTTACTGTCTGTGTGCAGCATGTTCTAGAAGCTGTTATAGCCGCTCATTCTCCTCTCGTCACAAACATCTGCTGTGGGGCATTGTGAAATGACAGTGTAAAAATAAAAGTACACCTCATTGTGCTATAGAGGCAGTTTGGATCAACAAATACTCGAAACATGCATTAGCTATGTGTTCTAAACAATGAGTAAAACCTACAGATTTTCTAATCTAGTCCAAAATAACAATTTTTTTAAGTGTAGACATACCAGAAGGCTCTCATAATAATTCACTGATGCGAACCATTTATCGCTATTGTTATTATGACTGTAAACATTAGAGTCTACGACCGTTAGCAGGCATACAAGAACATTCCTGTGTTTGTGTATCCATAGCATCTTGAAACAATTTCAAGTGGACCATCCAGATGTGTGAGAAGTGTGTGACATGACCAGCTGATGCTTTGACGCAGGTTACGGTTCAATGTGGTCAAATTCAAATGTGAAATGTGGTCCACTTGAAGTGTTAGACAAGGTTTCTAACAGTAGAAATCTTTTGTAATCATTGTCTCTCTTCAAGAGATCAAAGATTGATTTCAAAGTCTTACAGAGCCGGGAGAAAACTATCCATTGACAACTATCCAAACCATATCCATTCAACAATGATGTGAAATTCTTGCTTCAGAAATGGTCTTCTGCTTTACAAGACCAACATAAAACTGTAAGTTACTTGCAGAGTTATTTTCCTAACATGTATGAAATTTTTTAATTCTAAGTCAGTGTTACAAGAACAATCTTACAAAAGTTCCATCATCCTCAGCACACACAATTTAGTAGCTGCATGAGTCTGTTTTCCAACATGACAACCACGCAGACAAATAAAGTCAAACTGGCATTTCCTGCAAAACTGAACCCAACAGCTCAAGTTATAAATCATTATTATAAACTTACCATTTTGAATCAGGGTAAGGCCACAGTTTTGGACACTGATGTTTTGATTACCTGCTCAATAACTAATTTTAACTAACCCATTACACATTGCAGCTGTAAACAAAACATAATGGAAAAATATGGGTTCTGTCCCCAGAACAATGTAGTTTTATCAGGGCTGACTAGCTAAACATTGACCCACTTGGTTAAGACAACTCCCCCTTTCTGAGGACGTTCCAAAAGCCTAGTTTAAGCCAAGTTTAATTTGTTTCTCTCTAATTACTCATTTACCTCAGCATATCAGTTTGAGGGATATCTAATGTAATGTGTGAGTCAAGTCCTCTGCGTTTATCTTCAGAGGTCTCTCACTGATTAATTATAACACACTCAAAGGTTTAAATACCTCACCAGCATCACAGATATCTATCAAACATTATCAATCACTTCATGTGGAAATGTTTTGGCCAAGTTTCTCAATGCTTGAAGGCTTTGTGCAGTGTGCAAACACTTCAGATTTCTGTCTGTTCGTTGCTATGTAGCTAAATGAGCTAATTATAGAGTAAATATTTGCTCATTAGAAGTGCTTTGAGACTTCTCACCCTCAGAATGTGTTTATGAAAGCACCCGTTTCTTCCTCTGTGTCATGAGCGCAGCTGACATCGTTTATTAGAGAGCGTGGGCCGCACCGAACACGTGTTAGCGAGGAGGCCGAACCATTTACAGGCTAACCAGATGCAAACAGGAACCCTTTAATCCAAGGAAACTCCCCCTAGGCTTTCCAGAAACAGTCTGGGTATTTGGTCGGATTTTTAAGTCTGTGAGGGTGATGGAAATGAGATTTAGGGGGAATGTTGAGAAACAACATCGGTAATGTTTTACCATGATTACTCAAGATACTGTAGCTGGATCATTCCTGTATATAATGTGTTTAGAAAATTGCTTCGCTTTGCTTGTTTTGTAATTTAAGAATTTATTTCTACTTTATTTACACAGTAGGCAGAGAAACGAACACGATTTCTAAGAGAATGAACATAAAGAGTTAAAGTCCCGGGAAAAAATGTCTTTCAGATCAGGAGATTTGATGTTCTCAGTTGTGGTTTACACAATTGTGTCTCAATTGTTTTGGTTGTTTCTTCTGAATTAGGGGAAATGGAAACAGATATACCACAGTTGTTGAAATAGATTAAGGGCTATAAAATCTGGATTAAATACTCAACATAATCTGGTTTTGGATCATGGCCATGTTCACTTAATTGTGATTAAAGAAGCAGATTTACATCTTTAACACATGTAATAGTTTAATATTTATTCCAGTATATGAAGACTTATATTATGGGAACATGCAAATGTACAATGGAGGAATGAACAACATATAGTAAATGTAGTTTAAATATGAGATTATCACAATAATCATTTAAACAGAGAGATCTTTAACAGATCACATGCACCAAGACTGCTTAGATTGTTTGAAGTTATGAAAATATTAAGGCCTTAAAACAAAAGATTAAAGTAGTGGAGTGAAAAATGCTCATGTGGTCGTGCAAATGATCTGTGACAAGAAAAGCAAAGAAACCTGGCCAATAAAAGCATTGTGATAAATGAAAAACACACTTCATTTAACGCTCAGAAATGTCTTCATTGTGTTGAGTCTGAGCACAAAGTGTTTGAGGATCTTCATGGTTTGAAAGAACAGGCACAGAGGACATGAGGTCATATTTTATTTTAAAGACTGAGCAGACGGGTGGATTAGTTTGTTAATAAGGCCTTTACAAGCAGAACAAAGGAAGCAAATGGGCGCTTTAAAACCCAGAGTGTTTAGCACTGTGGAGACGAGTCTGTCTTTCCCTAACAAAGGAAGTTGTCAGCTGGTGACTTTTTAATCAATTATTTATCAGTGCTTACAGAATGCATTAGATGTGAATGTTCCTCACAATAATATTGTTTTTACAAAGAGAAAAATGTAATTTCTTTTAAGAATTTCCACTATGAGGATACAACAGTAAGACATCCCTTGCCTTAATATTTTCATGTTCATTTTACCTAAACTGAAACAGAGTTACACTGTACGTCGCTACATAGGCAGCGATTTTGTGCATCATTTTAATAGGGTCAAAGATGATAGATTATAGAACAAGAGGCTGCAGTTCTATTACTGTGAATGGGGAAAGTGCAACACTCAATATGACCACTCTAGCGAAGGAAGTCCCGCCTTTTAGTAGAAAGAGCCAATCATCAATCACTCAACCCTAAAGATTCCCTGGAGGGAGTTTAAGAAACAGAATGTAGCTATGCTACAGTTCATTTCAGGTTTAATAGCTAGTCAGAAATATATATGTTTTGGTGACTAGTCAGAAATTTTGGAGATGACTATCTTCGGAAGTCATCTTGTATGACTAAAATAGCTGCCCAGAGGTTTTAAAGATGGCCGCTGAGTGGGGATATTTTAAAGGGACTTTGATAGGGCTCATTAAATGATATGCACAAGTGAGTCAAAAGTTTGATGTTAACAATGTCATACTGTAATAACCATAAACACACACACACACACATACATTTTTTTCTAAACTGACAATTCTCGCATTTTTTGCCGTTTTGGATGCCTTTCACTGAGCTTATCAAAGAGTGTTATGGGATTGTTTTCATGGGATTGAGGATACATTTGCCCACTGAATATTGCTCATTCTCAAACATCTATTACATAACAAACAGACACACACACATATTTTTGTGAGTTGTCCTGTCAGTTTTCAAAGAATAGTAAAAGTTTTGTAACATATTTTGTTTTCCATGGAAGAAAGTAAGCCAAACAGGTTTCAAACAACATGATGGCTGATTTTGCATTTTTATATTTGCCCTATTTTGGTAATAAAACTATTTTGCAACTTTTACAGCTTTTTTGCTTTTGTAATAACTCTTCAAAACTCTTGGTGCATCTGGTTTTTCTGATGAATATCTGTTTACTTACTGAAGTTCATTCATGTTTTTCCATCATCTGTATAAACATGCCATGCAGGATGTTTCTCACTTTCACCTCATGAATAATTAGTTGCAGAATATGTCCATTCACACAAAATGATGTGCACGATGTGTTTGTGACTTCCTGCACACAATATTGTGAGAATGCTGTCAGACAAACAGTGAAGGTTGTATTATGTAAGAGACTGCTAATGGCCAATACAACAAGTCTGTTTCCAGCTAAAAATGCAAATTGGTTCTTATTGGGTAACAAACAGAAAACATTGCTAAATCAAAGTCCATTTAAAAGTCCATCCACTGAGCAGCCATGTTTGCAACTCCTGCAGCAATGTGACGTCAGCTATGCATTTTCGGTGCTATACAAGCACGAATACATCATTTCCTTGATGTACTGTCTGCCTGTGCGTCAGATGCGTGCCACTTTGTTGCAGCGAAACATCAGACACAGTTTTTGTGTCTGCTGTTGAACGCAAATCATGGGTATGGAAATATTTTGTATTTGAGAAAATAGATGGGCAGATAAAGAAAACCCATGTAATTTGTAAACATTTCCAATGCCAGCTAAAATACTCAGGAAATACGACAAACTGGTCAGTGCATTTAAAAAGAAAATATATAAACTCAAGTGTAACTTTTTGTTGTAAAAGTCCCAATTGTGATACTAGATATATGTTATGTATTTGTGAGTTTTGTGAGAATAAAACCGGCTGTGTAAACTAGGCACATAATATCAATATACCCCTGAATGAATCCAATCATATTACTGAACTTTTTGAGCTGCTGAATTTTTGTGTACCAGCAAATGTTATATTACTGGATGAGAGAATTGATATCATATAGTATAGAAGGCACTTCCTTCACTAGAGAGGCCACATTGAACACTGCACTCTCCCAAATTTATAATAGATCTACAGCATTTTGTTAATAAATATAATCTTTGACCAAATGTAACTGATTGTACAACACTGCATAGCTAAAACAACTTCAGAAACAGAAACAGAGAAGCGTGTATTTGTTGCAATCAAAGGCCATTTTCTATAGCAGGTCTTGTGAAATACTTTAGCATGGGCTGTAAATCTCATGAGTGAATCCCAAACATTTTTTAAATCAACCAGGAAACATTGAAACACAACAGATGCTGGTGACCTTGCTGTCAAGGTTATACTGCTCAACATTTGGCCGGATCTTGTTTTTATGATTGAATTCTGCTTTGTGTGGTTTTTTTTCCTAAAAAAAACACACTTTTGGAATAATGTTTTTGAATGTTTTATAACAAAAACAATCCAAAAACACCTTCAGACTCATCTGATACAAAAATCCTGTCAGGTTTACAGGTTTGTAATGTGTGTGTAGCGAGCAAGGTTTGCACTGAAAAAGCTTTTGTTTTCCCTCTATTATTTTGTGCTGTATTATCAGTCATTCAAAACTCACACTGTGGATTGAGTCTTTTCACCTACAGTGCAGGAACAGACGTGTCTTCTTTTGTGGAAATAAACAGCCATATTCCTGTCTGCATAAATAATGTTGCTCCTTCTGCCAGAACAGAGGTCTGATCCCCTCCAAGAACTCTCCCCCGTCCTCATTTTCATTTTCTTCCCCTCTCTCTCTCTTCCACTCCCTTTCCATCTTTTACCATATGGATGACAAATATTGCTCCCCGGGGGGCATTTAAAGAAGACGTGTGATTGGAAAACAGCCATCGTTCCGCTAGGGAGAAATGAATTTCCAGAGAAAGATTTGCGCATCATAAGAACACAAGGCTGTGATGAGGCCAGAGACGCAGCACATGATTTTAGATGTGAGATCAGTCACTTCCACACAGAACTCCAGGACGCATCTGAATCACTACTCGACCTTAATATTGGTTGTCATGTTGGTATTTAGAATATTCAATCTGAAGTCTTTAATTTCATGCTCAATCTACAATATTGCTTTCATATGCTTAACATTCAATCAGTGCTGGTTACAGATGTTAATAAATATGTTGCGATGCGGTTGCTAGGGTGTTCTGTGTGGTTGCTAGGACATTGAAAGGTTGTAGCTTACTGAGTCCAAAAGGCCATTTTTCTCTGTCCATAGTTCACTCAGTCTATCTTCCACTGCAATGTATAGAACACATGCACACAAAAACTGAAACATTCCAACCGTCTGTGTCCTTGTTGTACAGTCCTGGTACAAACTTGGATGAGGAGAATTGTTTAGAATTGAGTGCCAAGTGCAGAACAGCACGCTCAAGCAAAATCATACAGACTTTACAAGCACTGAGGTAAACAGTCCTAATCCACACACAGCACGTTTCTCAAGATGACCCTACATTGCCTTACAGATTTACTGCACATTTTATACAGCTTGACATTTGTTGTATTGTATGCATTTGCTGTATTATAAAGCATGTCTTTGTCATCGATATCATGAGGTTCTATGATGAGGGCCAAATTCTTTACTAAAAAAGAATCCTTAAACGCTTGCAAACCTGAAGTTTCTCAATGTCTCAATCTCATTCAGGCTGTGAATGCAGAGATCAAAGTTCCAGGGGTCTGATCCAGTTCCAGAGTTCTAATGTCTGATTTGTGGATCTGAATGATTCATCAGTAAACTGGCCTGAATTTGAATGACTTTTCTTAGCCAATCCTTGAAAAAAGTGACACCTAAAAAGGTCATGGAAAAGGTGTGAAACCTCGTTGGTCAAAGAGAAACACAAAAAGCTTATAATGAATATTACAAAAAAAAATTAATTCTGTAAGACGGCTGCTAGATTTTTTATTGTTTAGTGGCACAAGAAAGAAAGAAATGCGACCCAGAAAAGAGATGTTCAAATCCCAATGTCTAATGCTTGTTTTTGTCACAAATGACCAAACTTCTGCCCACGGTATAGGAAAGTCAGCAAGCACGCTGGGTAAATGACTAAATTACTGAGGCTGACAGCCCAATCCAGTGCCTGTAAACACTGGCTTTTCGTGAGGATAGCAAGGACGGGCAGTGATAAGCTGAGCCAACAATGAGGACGGTCATTGATGTTGTGCTGTCTGTAGGGAAGATATAAAAACATGCCAACTAAAGCAGTGGAAACCGGCCTGATGCAACAAAGTTCCCTTTGATTCACCTTGGCTGAACAGTTCATGGTTAATTGCTTAATGTTGCTCATTTGGGTTTTCATCTAATTAATGGTGTTTTCTGAGACAAGTGAAACAGTTTTACCGTTTTACATACTTGAGGTTACAGATTTCATGCCTAAGTATTAAACTTTGGTTTATAACTCATACAGCATGGTGTCATTTGCATTATCGAGGAGAGTGTGATATTACTTGATGTTTGTCTGGCGGACAATAACATGTTTATACAGCAGCTGGGTGCATCGGTTTCTATATAATCTATATAAAATATATTAGAAATAGAATACAATTTTTTTATATGTTTTGTGCTGCCAAACAAAACTCTATTTACATTCCTTGTGCTTCTTAATGTAGCACATTGCCTTTCTGAGCATTAAGGATTTGCATTATTTGAAATAGGGACTTATAATAGTGTATTGAATGTGAAAAGTGAAATCTCATCTTTAGGAAGAAGTAAAGACTAATGATAATGTTGTGATACTTTACTACTAGTAGTAGCAAAGTATCACAAAATACAAACAGTCACTGATCATCATGGAAGTTTCACTTCATAATAAGAACCAAGACAATGTAAACTTCCGAACAGGCAAATTTGCATATATTCAAGTATTTCACCCTGTGCAATGTAAGGAAATCTATGTTATCTGTTCAACAGCTTTAGGGCAGTATTACATGAAAAACAAAATGCAACATCCTATTGCATTAATATTATTTTTTTTAAATGCAAGGGTTTGCACACTTAGGCACTCAGCTGTATGTCTTGGACTGTGGGCTGGTTCTTTTGAGCCAGTAAGCAACCATCTAGAATATCCATGCAACTCTCTAACAACCACCACAAATTGAGGACAATGTTAAAATGTAGTTAATGTAAGTTAAATGCTGTTTGTTTTATTATAGCAATGGCATCAGTTTAGCACAACTGTATGTGTAATATACATATATACGTTTTGCTAAAAAAATCAAGAATAACTGCAATATATTTAACATTTCAACAGCCCTATATGCTGATGCATTGTCAGGGTCCTGGATTCTTGTCTTGAGTTTTCCTAGTTCCCTTGCCAGGATCCTGACAGTCCCTGTGTTTTATGTCAGAGCATGATGTCTAGATCCTGACTCAATCCTGGTCTTGGTTCTTGTTTCTTGGAGTCAGGATCTGGACTCATGCTCTGGGTCTTTTTTGTTTGGCCTTTGGTTGTTTACATTGGCCATGTGCTGTCCACCCCCTTGTTTCCTTGTTAATCCCAAGTTCCTTCACCTGCCTTTCCTCATTACCCACCTTAGCTCCTTCCCTATTTAATGCCCTTGTGTTTTCTGTCTTGTGCTGGTTGTTAAATGTTTTTTCATCCTCTGTGGTTTGGTTAAGTTATTTGATTTGTCCCCCTCAAGGGAGTTTTATTTAAATGAAGTCCTTTTCTGTTACAAGCTGTCTCGCACATGGGTTCTTTCCTCGTCAGCGATCATAACATGCATAATGTAAGCAAAAATATAAATGATTATGTCAAGTTTATTTATGTAAGCTAATGCTATGATGTAGCACATAATGGTAATCGTGGTCATGCTGCTAAATATTGCTGCTTCTTCTTGGTGTTTCAATTGTGTTTGCAATTGTCTTGTTTCAACACATTACAAATGCATTATAAAATAAACCTGATGTTTCTAAAACGAATCTAAAATAATGGAGTGGTGTCTAAACATTAAAAACTTCACTATGCTAAAACGTTATGAGTGGTTGTCAAAGACATTGTCATATGGTTTTATGCTAGAATGGTTGCTATAGAGTTGCTATAGAGTTTTCTGTGTGATTGGTGTTTGCTTACTGGATCAAATAAAAACACTCCATGTCATCACACAAGTTTCTGGTCTTGAAATGGCTTGGGTCCTTCCTTCAGTATAAATGTATGGGCTGATTTTTTTCTTTTTATTGCCCACCAGACAAAACAACAGTCATTGAGAAAAATAACAGCACAACTGTCCCCTTAACAAGCAACATGATTGGAGGTATCATTCATGTAGCGTGTCATTTTCCACTAACACAAGTGGCAGCAGACTGTGACATGACAACGGCTCAAACAGACAGCACTGCACAATCACTGACAGGCAGCTGGCGATTAGATCCATGCCTTCAGAAACATCAGAAAGATCCGCAATGCTGGAGCAAAAAAATCATCAGATGCCAGTCGGTGTGAGACGGACTCCAGTCGACGCCTGGCCTGTCTCCATTGATCTCATTTGACATGTAAATCTAAAGCCTGCTGTTACTACAACTAGATCTTAGCTGAGTTTGGGATTGAAAGAACTGGGGGTGGAATTTAGCACAGTGTAATATTCCACAGAGGCACTGTGTGGTTTTTAATTGGAAAATAAAGTACAGTGCTTGAATCATCCAATCAGATTGGAGGAGTCTCAGAAGCTAAAGGTATGTGTGCTAGAATCACATTTTACACACAAATACCATTTGTTTAATGTTTACCGGGGCTATTGTGGCCTTGATTAAGTCACGTAACCCCAGCAGTGTTCCAGTACGAGGAAGAGTGTTATAAATCATTCTGGATAAAAGCATCTGCTAAATGACTGCTTGTGCAGAATTACATTAGAGTCTTTGAGCTTCTACTATAAATAAGTCAAGAGAATTCAGCATACAGCCCCGTGCAATACATAATACCAATATATCTACACAAGGACACAGCACCCTCTCTCAACTTTGATTTAAACGGCGTTAAACTAATATGAAATGGTAATATTATCATAATTACTGTGACCTACATGGGGCATAATTCATATTCACAGTATGAAAGTGCTCCTTTCAACCTTTCTCTACCAGCTGTAGAAGGTCATGTAATATAGGCCTACTGCTGCTAGACTCAGGCAATGTGTCTAAAACATAATATTGATGTCGTAACATCAGGTGTAGCTCCTGTTTCATGAATTCAACAAGGGGCTGAAAAATAAAGGCAAGGACAATAAAAGAATTTCATGAAGGACAAGATTGACATGGACAGTGGTGTAAAGAAATAATCACCCGAGGAGAAAGAAAAACTTAGGAAAAAAACTTTTAAGAAATGTGTGAAGCCCAAATAAAAATATAGATATACAGACAGTGTAAAATCAATGTTTCATTGCAATGTATTTGTACAGGAATCTCAAATGGTCAGACCTCATAAAGTGACAAAAGACAATTATCATAAAGTATAGTCCAATTTATAGCTTATTCTGGCCATGAACCACCCACATGGACAGGAAGAAACCTGGACACATGGACAGGAAGAGACCTGGACACACGGACAGGAAGAGACCTGAACACATGGACAAAATATGTAGTTCTGCTCATACATGACTAGTTTGCTTGCTACCAAACAAAATTTCTGTTGCTAAAAAATGCACCCAGACTACTGCAAAGTATAAAAGCTGCTGGCCAATCAGATCCTGAGCCAGTTCTTAACACGTTGAGTGGACTGGTGTTCTCTGTATTCATGTGTTTGTTTGTTGGTGTGCATCAGATGGTTTGTGAATAAACTGTGGGCTCTTCGAGGGCTGATTGTGAACCTAAAGCAATCACTGAGTGTACAGAGAGCCATTAAAAGCATCAAAGTGGATCCAGATTGCTGTAGATCAAAAAGAGCAATCTATGATCTGGATACACAATACACCGTGATCAGATACCATCTGCAGAGATGTCTGATATTCAAAGACCTGAAACACAATTGGACATAATACTGCTGCTTGTGGCACCTCTGCACGTGTGTGTACTCTAAATAAAACCATGTGTTAAAGGCATTTTTGAGGATTTACAATTTCCCAATAATCTTCACAATTTTTATGTGTATTTTCATTGATGCTTAATTCTATTAATTAATAATTATACAAATATTTGACTACAGGATGTTACAATTGATCATCAAAAATCAAGTTTTCCAGATAAAATGAAATGTTATTATTTTAATCACATTTTTGCCTTCACATTTTTAAATGGTTCTGTGGTATGACAAAATAATTTGTAAAGGTACATGAAGTAATATTAGTAACAAAGTATGAAGTAATATTCCATTACAAGTCTCTTAATTAAAATGAGGTCATAAAAGCTACATACATATTAATTATAATAGAATTAGCAGAATGATGTTTAAAATAGAAAGAGCATATCATGTCAAACCTCTTAATAGATGAATTAAATTAAATAAGATGTAGCAAATACTTTTAATAATGCCAGTATCTCTCATTATCATGATCAAACTACAGTTTGAGATTTTCAGTCACATGTGTGTGTTTTCTAGACTAGGCAAAAACTAAAGCACAAAGCCATATGGCTGATAATATTAAGAATGATATAGCTAAGATGAGAAACCTGTGTTTTCTCTGTGCAACAGAGATCCTTGTTAACTTTGCAGTGTGATTACTTACATGGGCTTCAACAGTCATGTGATTAATGACCTGTGCCTAAGAGCATGTCAGCAGAAAAACATGAATTTAGATGACATTTAATGTGATATGCATCATTGCATCAAGAGGGTTTTGTCCACAGAGCATCATTCAGCATGTGATTAATGATGTCAACATATGGAGTGAGAAACCTCAGCAGTGTTGCTATAGCAGAGGTCACATCCTCTCGAACAGAAGGAACCGGTGTAATGTGTAGGAGCACTGGTTATATGCTGATCCTGATAGAACAGCTCTATAGCAGAGTGACTAAATGATGAGTACCATTAAACAGATCTGTTAATTATATATAACTAGTCCGTTTGGCTTTAAAATGGTCTCAAAATATCCCTAAGGAGGCTTGGGCTTGTCCTCATAAACGAAAAAGTGTGAAATAACTCTAGATAGGTTTCATATTTTAGATTCCTTAAAGCAGCCACATTTTGCTTTGTTGACAGCGCTGCAAACCCTTCTCTCAATGAGCTTCATGATGTGGTGTGCCTGTCAGGGTTCATTTGTGGAATTTCTTGCCTTCTTAATGGGGTTGGGACCATCAGTTGTGTTGTGCAGAAGTCAGGTTAGTACACAGCTGACAGCCCTATTTGACAACTGTTAGAATTCATATTATGGCAAGAACCAATCAGCTAAGTAAAGAGAAACAACAGTCCATTTTTACTTTAAGAACTGAAGGTCAGTCAGTCCGGAAAATTGCAAAAACTTTGAATGTGTCCCCAAGTGCAGTTGCAAAAACCATCAAGCGCTATGACAAAACTGGCTCACATGAGGACCGCCCCAGGAAAGGAAGACCAAGAGTCACCTCTGCTGCTGAGGATAAGTTCATTCAAGTCACCAGCCTCAGAAATTGCAAGTTAACAGCACCTCAGTGATGGAGTGCTGTGCCAGATAACCTGGCCTCCACAGTCACCTGACCTAAACCCAATCGATATGGTTTGGGATGAGATGGACCGCAGAGTGATGGCAAAATGGCCAACAAGTGCTCAGCATCTCTGGGAACTCCTTCAAGGTTGTTGGAAAACCATTTCAGGTGTCTACCTCATGAAGCTCATCGAGAGAATGTCAAGAGTGTGCAAAGCAGTAATCAAAGCAAAGGGCTATTTTGAAGAATCTCTTTATATTCTATACTATATATATACTGTATATAATATATACTATAATATTTCACACTTTTTTGTTTACTACATAATTCCAGATGTGGTCATTCATAGTTTTGATGTCTTCAGTGAAAATCTACAATGTAAATAGTCATGAAAATGAAGAAAAAACATTTAATGAGATGGTGTGTCCAAACTTTTGACTGGTAGTATATATATATATATATATATATATATATATTAAGCACTATATAGCATGTTATAAAAGTATAAAACACATCATAAACACAATTGTAGTCTCATGAAAGCAACAGACTACAAGCATCTGGGTTTAGTGAAAGCATGCGCAGGGACAGCTCCAAACAGTACACTGTATTTCTGGTACTTTATTTTGGCCATTAAAACATTCAACATTACTTATTTAACTTATTATCAGAGAAAACTGGAGCACAGACAAAAGTGAAATTTGACTTTGAGTCAATTACCATTGGACATTAAATACGTTTGTTTAAATACTCTTGATAAGTCTAAATGTACTTGAACCTGTAATACATTGTCAGGGTCCTGGCTTCCTTGTTTGGGATTTTAGTAAATTCTTGTGCCAGGATCCTGGCAGCCCTGTTTTTGTGTCAGAGCATGACTGGATCCTGACTCAGTCCTAGTCACGGTTCTTGTATCTAGAAAGGCAGACTTATGGTATCTTGGATCTAGACTTTGGCTCTGTGTCTTCTGTGATCTGTGTGTTGCTTGTCTTTGTGTGGAAGCACATGGTCATTGTTTGTTTACTTTGTGTCATGTGCTCTCCTGTCATGAGTCTTGACCCCGCCCTCTTGTCTCCTTGTTAATTATCCAATTACTAGTTCATGCCCCTCACCTGTCTGCCCTCATTACCCTCCTTGTTTGCTTCCCTATTTATTGCCCTTGTGTCTACTGTCTTGTGCTGGTGTATGTTTTGTGTTATCCTACCTCGTGTCTTGAGCCCTGTTAGACTGTGCCTTGAGAAATCAAGTCTTGTGTTGTTTTGGATGCCTCATGGAAGTTTTGTTTAAAAAAGTTTTTTAGTTTGAAGCTGTTTGCGCTTGGGTTCTTCATTCTCGACACCTGTCATACATTAAACATAATAAATGTACACATCTGAATCAGGGAATGTATTTCCTAAACCGCCTCTCACTCACTTAAAGGTACAAATGTATTCGGTGATGTCATATAAAGCAATTCATTTCACTCTACCCAACAATTTTGCAATAATAGCTATGATTTAAAATATTTTGCCACAAAGATGAGATTTGTTTCACCTTTAAAATATTGAATACGTGACAATTCTCTTTTGCATTAAAAAGAATAAATTGAGAACAGGACAATATCTTTTAGAAGGCTGGTATATATGGTAACCATATATATGGTCCCCCTGCTGGGACAACTTGTTGCTATAGAAACAGATAATCCCCAGTCTGCGAATGTGAATTTTGAATAGTATCATGGCAATCATGATACAGTATGAATGTAGCAATACTCTTATGTTCCCATCATATCTTGTTGGTTATTGTATGTGATTTTATGTTTTCCAGGACCGCTCATGTGCATTGCTCATGTTAATACTTTAGGATTGTCATCATGTATGGATTTATGTTTTGTGTTTTACTGTAGGATTTATTAAACCACCGACTGATCTGTACATAGATTCTGCCTTCACCTCATATTTTGAACAGCATGTTACATGAATACACATTATCTATTACTGATTTCATAAAGACATTTAAAAAAACTCTGATTAGAGTTACTACGAAATGATTTATGCACCACATTTACACTAGATGAAGACAGGCCTACATATACAGTACAGTATATGTGAAGAGCAACATCAGACTTTTCTGTCTGATTGTGACAGATCCTCACTGCAGTACCAACACTTCTGCAGATCGGATAAGAACACACACTTTGATGATCAGTGCGGTGCTGCCGTGTTTCAGGTACGAGGCCCTTTGAAGTCCCACAGATGAAAGTTTGAAGACACAAGAAGCTTTTTGTTGTCATGCCTGTAGAAAAAATAGAGGGCTGAGCATACAAAGAAGATGTTTGTACAGACCCAAAGTCAAGAGATTTGTGTTCACAGTGAAGAATATAAGCGTCTATCCAAGGTTACTTTCAAGGAACGAGCATATCAAAGTCATGTCTTGGCATCAAAGTGGTTCCTTTCACATGTCTAACTAAACAGTGCAGATTTGTGTGTGCTAATGCTCTGTGCTAGAGAAGATCAAATAATAACACTGACTGATGTATTGCATCACAGACGCTCCTAGAAGATATTGCCACGCTTTGAGGCAGGAGGAAAAATTACACCACTTTACAAATTGAAGATGTTCTTTCTTTTCCTGGGGATGATATATGGAATGGATTGTCATTTAGCTGCTGTAAGGTGTAATGTTTTATGATATAAAACATTCTGTATCGGTAGAGACACAGCCTCTGAGATCATTAGCCTGAAAATGAATAATTCAAATGAGAAACTAATTGCATAAAATAAATGTAATGATAGGTAAAAACAATAAATAACATTTAAATTATTGATGATTTTGATTGCAAACTAATCTTGTTTTCATATTCACTGACATGTTCATATTCAAATGTTATAAAGGTTGACCTAAAGGAAAAGATGTTTAGAGAGGATTTAGATGTTAAAACGTCTAAAGTCGTCATTAATATGTTTCTTTATACATAATTGCACAACAGTTTCTTTGGTTCCTACAGGCCTCCCATATTTTGGATTTTAGGAAGGGACATGTGAAATGAGTGGGCTGGCCTGTAGGAATGGATTCAGAAATCCTCAAATTTTATCGGCGTTTCAAGAGTTCTGATGTTTAGTGTAACAGCACTGGAGCACTTCAATGTTTACATTGAAAGAATGTGTGCACAGTGAAAACTGGTGTGTGAGAGCGACCACGTTTCTCTCAGGATCAGAAGATCATTGATTTTTAGGACTGTATAAACATCACAACTGTAAACATGCTGTTGTACTGAATGTTGTACTTAACTGTAAGCAAACAGTAAATTTTTAACAGCTTTAAATATAAATCATATATATAGCCTGTCTAAATATATAAATAATACTGTTACTGAAAATGGTTACCAATAACCAGTTGTAAGTTTACATGATTAAAAAAACTGATTTTATGGTCAAAACATTTTTGTTCAATGAATTCTGGCTGGTAAGGAAAACTGTCAGAGATTTACCACAAATTAGCTAAAATTATTCCCAAAGAATTTAAAAAATGACAAGAAATTCAGTTAAGGAGAGTTTTTAGTGGATTAAGTTCATAATTTGCTTGGTTAATTTAAACTAAATCATGTTGTCTTCAAACAAATCCAGCCTGAATGAATGATGAAGTTTCTTAGTGAGCTGTCACAAGAGAATTCATGTGTTTAAGTTACAGAAATTGTAATTATTGTGTTCTATTATAGAAAGGAAATAAAGGGTCCAGGGTTAGCAGAATTCAGAGCTGAAGTGATTTGTGGTTTAGACAACATGCCTGTTGCATGAAAAGAGGGAGCCAGAACATACAACCGCACAAAAAAGCAGCCTGGTCTCTCTAATGACACATACAGAAAACACTCGCCTCTGTGGTTAAAATCACTACATTTCAGTGGTTTCTATTTATAGATTTATGGAAGTGTATCATTTAAAAAAGATGAAGGGTTTGGCAACGCAAAACATTACTCTTAACAGACCTCACATTAGGTCTACAGCTACAGCATAGTTCCTGAATTGACTGGAACTATTTGCAACTGCAATTAACACCAACACATTAGTATAAACACTTATACACACAATTATGATAAATGCTAAATAATTATTTTATTCCAAGACAATGGATGCCACTCACATACAAATCTGGATGCCACACACTTGTATCTGGATGCCACTCACATACAAAGTGATCATTGTATGGCAACAATGTTTAAAATGTTTAATGTGGAGTCATATCTCAAGTTTCACCATTGTATCTGTGAAAACAGATACAATATAAAGTAAGTACAGTATATTCCATAATAATCATATTCTATTTCAGTGTCTGTGTCTAAATCCACACTGAAAGTGCCTTGAAGAGGGCAGACTGAGTCTTTTTAAAGTACAGCTTATAACCTAAATCAAGTAATGCTTTCAAAATAATATTCACACATAAACTATATTTACAGCACTACTTCAGAGTTAAGTACTACCTTAAATACCTTATTAAACAGAAACATGTAATGTCTTCGTAATTTACTTTTCTTAGATTTATTGCTAATAAATGATTCTTGCTCTACCTGCAACTTGTTCATAATGCCATTAACTCTTGCCATTCATATTGTATATTTTTATTATATCTAAACTGCTATCCCTATACCTATATCTAACTGCTATATCTTTTAAATCAACATAATATGTAAATGCCGGAAACAGATTTTTTTCCTGTTAGCTAGCTTAGCCACAGTAAGGTGATGCTCGCTACTTAGATACATGATAAGCCCTCCAAAAATATGGCTAAGTGGGTCATTCTGACCCACTCTCGAGAACAGTTGTGCGGACACAGGGACCTGGTGCTCCGGAATCTTAGCCACCTGGGGCTTCAGGCCCAACAATCATTTTTCTGGTATGGACCTGGTGGTGCACCTCTCTGACGAGCATGTGCGATCACTGCTGTGATGCCTAAACATGTTCAGAGCCAAGACAGCAGTCTCACAAAAACTTTTTCAGAGGCTTCTGGGGCAAATGGCATCCACAGCCAAGGTCACACCGCTCAGTCTGATGCATATGCAGCCTGCATACACGAGTCCCGAGATGGGCATGCCGCTGCAGCACACACCATGTGGTTGTCATCATCCTGCCACCCAACTTTAGCCTTTTTACAGGCCAGGGAGCCCTTAGAACAAGTGTCCGGGCACATTGTTGTGACAATAGATGCCTCCAAGACAGGGACGCTGTGTGCAACGGGCAGGTGGCTTCGAGCTCCTTGACAGGACCTCAGCGCCTGTTGCACATCAATTGCCTTGATATGTTAAACCCTGTGCAATGTCAGGAAGGATAAGGAGCAGGTCTTGCTGGTTGTGCCATACTGGCTCACCCGGACCTGGTATTTGGACCTGATGCTCCTCACAACAACCCTCCCTGACGGATTACCCGGAGGAGAGACCTTCTTTCTCAGGGACGGGGCACTATCTGGCACCCACGCACCGATCTTTTAAACATCCATGTATCGTACTCGGACAGGACGTGGAGGACCCGAGTGACCCCCAGGTGTGGTGGACACTATCGCTCAGTCAAGGGCTCCTTCCACCAGGCGTGCTTATGCCTTGAAGTGGAGCCTCTTCGCTGACTGGTGTTCTTCCTGTGGAGAAGACCCCCACAGGGAAGACCCTGTGAAGAATGGGAAGGGGCGCAGTGTTTCTCGTGGCTATACCAAGAGAGGAAGGAGACCCATGCACTGAGGTACCTTCTTCTGGGGTGACAGGAACAATCATCATGACCTCTCCACGTCCAGGCTCCGCACCCGGTTGGGCTGTGATGGTTTGCCTGCGCAGAGTGCTGGGAAGTTACGAAGGCAGGGAAGCTGTCATACAGAGGCACATACTTGCATTCCTAGCCTGTATAGTGGGTTGGCTTGCAGCATTTTCCACAAGGACCCTATGCGTCAGTTCATTGATGTAATGTCGAACGTGACTGACTAAAAGGAAACATCTCAGTTACGTATGTAACCCTCATTCCCTGAAGGAGGAAACAGAGATGTTACGTCCCCTTGTCGCAAGCCTGATTCACCGCTGCTTGACCGGGACACATCTCAGCTTCTCAGCACAAATCTGAATGAAAGCGAGCTTGTGGCCGGCTTTATATACCTGCTTCTGGGCAGGTGACTCAGCCCTCTTCTTTGCCCAGTGCTCATTGTCTCTTTCCTCTCGGGCCAATGTTCATTGGCACATCAAAGCTGATAGGGCTGTCAAGTGAGACCCCATACGTCAGTTTGTTGACGCAACGTCTCCATTCCCTCCTTCGGGGAACAAGGGTTACATGTAACCGAGACATTATTACCTTACATTTCATCTGTTTGAAAATATAAATCTGGACAGTTTTAACTTTTTGTACATTTGCATATTGTTGATTTGTCTTGTGTAGTATTCTAATTATCTCTGATTAACTCTCCTCATGTCATTTCATTATCATGGATCAGTGGAGATCAAGTTATTTACTAAAAGATGTTCTGGTTTATATAGTAGCTCCAAATATGGCTGAAGTTCTTGATGGACGGCTGCTAAAGTCATGATGTTTGAGGTAATATACTCAAACATTTGACTATTCATTCTTTTAGTCTCCTATTCTTCACCAAATCCACAGACATTCTTGGCTGGCCTGAAGATTTAATTTCACACATAGAGGCAAACGTTCCTTTTTACAGCATAACTTGCCAGTAAACATTGTCACAGGGTATAGAGTAATGAAAATGAACTGGAAACCATATTGTAAAGCTGAGATTCAGATCCATCTTTCTCAATATGTTACTGAGACTGTAAAGGATTTAGTTTGCTGAAGATGTAATAAAGAGCACAGCAAAGCTCCGGCACAATGGGGGATGTGTGTGTTCATTTTAATCTATCAGCTGTCACACGATTGGTCACGCACCCTCAAAACAGAGGCTGACTGCAAATCATACTGTACTGTGAAGTCTCTCAAATAACCATAAAACAAATATCCATGATTACTGGATAATTTGGTGTTTACTGTTAAAGCGATAGTTAAATTAAAATGTATTTACACATTTAGACATACATACAAGCTGCATGAGGGTATGAGGTATGAAGTCATTCAGATCATTGACCTCTTTATATGCATTTTATCAGGATTCAAAAATTCTGAATTTAAAATGAGGCTCTCTTCATTTTTAACGTATAATGAAATTTAAATTGTTATGCCTTTATTTAAATTTCAATTAAGTTTTACTTCTTTAAATTCTAATTAAAATTGCCCTCTTGTTTTTACCTTAATAAAAATGCAGGATTTGAATTGAAATGTACAAGGCTTTCTGAATTGATTTCTGAATAGTGCACAACCCTAAATTTCCTGAATTATATCACGTGTCAGTGTGTTGTGGGAATATCGCAGAAGCATGAAACTGTAGAGAGTGAGAGGAGATGAACTTCTGAACTATAATTCATCTTTCAGGAAGACTTTCATAAAGGTCAAAGCAGCTGCACTGTGGGTCTCTGGATATGCAGTATCAGGTACAGTAGGGATACACCAGCATCATGAAACTGTACAGGGTGTCAGAGGGCTGAGATTAATATTTCAAAATGTAAACTTCAAGCAAGTCAAAAACAATAAAATCCTGTTTAGGTGCTGCATTCTGATTGGTCAATAATGGTGATTTACCTTAATGGTAAAATGATATGTCCTTGAGAATTCAGTGTTTTGACAAATTGCATGCCAAAACGAAATGCATTCCCAGAAATGTTTTAGGGGACCAAACAAAACAGATAATTCATGGAAAAGCTTGGGTCTCAGAGATTTGAAAATGCCCAAAATATATGACTAAAATAATGACAAAAACTTTGACATTACCAGTTGTTTACAGTTCCTGATTACAGTTTACAGTTCCAAAATTGGCAGCCAAATGCTGTAGTTTCAGTCTGCAATGGAGAGCAGTTGAATTTTTTAAAGCTGCTAATAATGTCAACTCATCAGCCTTTAAGGAGCTGAAAGCGCTGATCCAATGACTGATTGTAATAGGCCCTGACTAACAGCGGCCAACGCCGTCCGGATGGCACAATTTAAGTTCCCACGCATAAGAGTGCAGTTCGCTCTCACAGGAGCGTCCGGGATCACAAATGGGCCGTGATCAAACAACCTTGCCTGCGTTTCGGCCCTAATAGGAGGCCTTAACTGTGCCTGAAACTGGGACAATAACTTTAAATATTTTATTTGGTCTACTTGGAAAGGATTGATGCATTAAAGCCGAACATCCTGCTAGACTGACGTTGATGAAAAGAGATATAGTGAGAAGGAGAAGAAAGAGCGAGAGAGAATAAAAGAATGGGGAAAAGTGAGACTCTCTCTTATAATGGGACAAATAATTGGGAATAATTTCCTTAATGTTATGGAGGAGGCCGTCACTCCGCCTCCTCCCTGCTGCCAGGGGGAGCCTTCACCAGAATACTAGTTTATAGCCGGACTACATTTCCCATGTTCCCCGTGCCTAGGGCTGATTACTTCCTGTTTTACCACCTGTTCCTAATCAGCCCGGTTATTTAAACCCAGGACTTCAGTGTACTTATTCTGATTTCTTGTTTTGCTATGTCAAACATTTCAAAGCGGTTCCCTTGTTGATCACCTGGTGCCGTTTGGATTGTTTAAAGGGTTTGACTGTTTGCTGCCGCCCTGACCTCTGCCTGTTTACCCATACTTTTTTTTTTCTCGCCCTCATTCCTGTTTGCCAGTGTTTAACATTTGCCTGTTTTTTGTTTTCTCTGTGTAATAAAGAGCTGCACATGGATCCACCTGTTCATGAGTCTTTGTTACACTTAAGGATATCCTGGCTGCATATCAATTTATTTGTGTAGTATTTATCAGAACGCATAGAAGTTCTACAAAGAATAATCCTTCACAAAGCCACAATGAGCAAGTCAAAGGTGTTAAGGAGAAACTCCCTAAGATGGTTTAGAAGGAGAAATTATGGGAGGAATGAAGCCCTAACTGATCAGAAGTAGGCTGAACAATAATGCCCATCAAATATTCTTTGTATGCATATACATGCATGTATATAACTGCCCATAGTGCAGTTATTTAACAGAATATTCAACAGGCCATTTCACTGCTTGAGGGTTTTGAGATCAATCATGTTAAAATGAGTGTTCTATGCTTCTCTGTTTAATTCAAGCAGGGAAACAGAAATGTATCTCTTGCACGCAGGCATGTGTTTTCAACCCTGTTAAGAAAAACATCATTGACGAATTTGTGTATGAAAAGTTGGACATGTTGTTTATTTATGAAAAAGTAACACAACCTTAAGTCTAAACTGAGTAAATCATTCCCTCAGCAGATGTCAGGAGCTGTCTGGCCCATGCGCACTCTTCCTGTTTCATATTCCCTTCCTGACGAAAAGTCATTGGAATGTAACAATATTTGACTTGTCCAGAGTTAATTTACAGAGTTTTTCTTTTGCTGGAAACATATATATATATATATATATATAGGCAGTTTATGGCTTACAAGAATTACATGATCATAGTGATATACTGTAAAAATACAGATTTTTGAGTATTGCTTATATAGGAAATGCTGTTATTTTTATATATAAATTATTATTTATTTATGAGTTCATGTGGCAGAGAATGTCCAGCCAAACTACATGTAAACTTTTAGTGACAGACAGACAGCATGAAAATGCTGGCTGAGAGAATTTTCAAAAGTTGTTTTTATTCATAAGTGAACCTAACTCTTACTGTAACCCATGGAATGTGTGTTGGTAGCTGACGGGAGACATTTCTTACACTTTTCCACCAATTAGACACAGAGTTGAGTGAATGAATTCTGAAAAAACCCATTAAAACTGAAAGATATGGCCTGTTGTGACCCTGCTTTATTAAGCGCTTTCCTGCCAGAGTATGTTTCCTAATGTAAAATGTACCTACTGAAGAAAATGCCTTCTGCAGTGTTATTAAGTGGATATTTCTATTCTTGGATGCTGATTGGTCAATACTGTATTTGTCTGCTAAAATGCAGTATAACAACTATGATGCGCAAAACCTATATTGCACCTAACTTACTGTGTACTCTGTAGACACGCATGAGGTATTTTCGAGATAAATGTTACAGTACATTGATTTATGAGGAAAAGTTGGGTGATTAAGAAGAATTATGGGATGGAGGTGATGTATTTATAAACAATCCAGAACTATAATTTCTGTGGTGGTGGTGTAGCAGAAACTTAGATGGTCACTTGTGCTGAGTCAGGTCTCTGACATCTTTAGAATGCCCTAGGGTTTCAGCAACGGCTGAGGAAAGGATTATAGACCACATTTAGAGGTTTTGACTGATTTGTTGGTTTGGTGTTGGACCACATACAGAGATAAGGCCTATATTTTGCTTAAGAGTGTGTGAGAGTTTTGACATGGCAAATACAGCTAGTGGCTCAGATAATTAATATTACCTTTGCATGTATGACTGTCACTCGGCTTTTGAATTAGCAGAACTTGCACACAGCCACTACTAAACCATTCACAAGGTTCGAGTTATTTGATTTTGGTTGTCATTTGTTGAAATAAGTATATGTATAAAAAAAGTTACATTTATTTGTTTCCAAAAAAGGAATGGATTGACTTCTGTCAGAATGTTAATCACATTTTAATTTGGATATTTCTACCACATGACGGCTGAAGCAGCAGTGATTGGCAGCGTGACAGTGTTTTTATGGTAACCAGATACATACAAAACCAGATACATTGTGAACTGCAATGCAATAAAATTTGCTCTCTTTCTTGCAAACAATGCTGTGACAAATGTATACATTTAATTTTAAGACAAAACTAAAACAAATGGTAAGCAGGTATCTATTTTAATATCAGTATTAGCAGCAGCAGAGGGCGACCCTCCCAAGATGGTGTAGGTTCACATTCTCTAGATACACTTTTTATAAAATGTGTTTAAATATGTGGCATTCAGAGGGGGAGGAGCTTGCTCAGCTCAGTCTTGGCTCCTCCCCGAGGTTTCTTAAACATCTGATTTCTTTCTTTCTTTTAATAAAAAAGGTTGAGTTAGTTAAACTGTCAAAAGTTTGGCATTGACAGCTTCACACTGGAGTGGAAACAATCATGTGTGAGTAATTGAGAGAGAGAGAGTTGATGCTGTAGCTTAAACAGATGGTGAAATGTTTATTGAATTTGAAGGTTGAGAAATCTCAAACAAAGCAGACAATCCATGCGTGTGTGATGCTGCATATATTCAAATGAATTTCTTTTCCTCCACATGAGCTTCATTAATGTCTTTGGCTAAGAGTGTTGCATGCTTGAATATGTGCTTCAGTACAATATTTAACAGCTTTTATAAGAACCCTTTCAAATTCACCTCAACATTCCCTAACGCATTTAACTCTCTGCATTCTCTAATGCATTAACTCTCTGCATTCTCTAACGCATTTAACTCTCTGCGTATTATGCACATGTATTATGTCAAAGATAAAAGAAAATGCTTTCAGCAAAATCCCCCAATTTCATAACTTTTTGCAGTGTGAAGATTTTTATCTGTTTAAAGCACAAGTCACTTTGTTTGCTTTCACTATTTTCAGTTTACATTGTACACTTCCTGTATTATTGCTACCTACCAACCTTGTAAAATCATCCTTCTGTGAAGGTATCTGCAATACTTTTGATGTGAAGGTCAAAGCAGCACATGAAATGTGTTGAGAGGTGTGTTGAAGCTCTTACACGAGTCAGGCCTTAAAAGGCCCTTCAGTGTTACAAGGATCAATTTATGATTTTCCATTCAAATTTAAATTTAAAACGTCAACGACTTTGATGCTTAGAACTTTGTCACTTTGAAACAAGACTTTTAACATACGATTCAGGTAACTTGTTTAAAATCTCGTTAAATGTAATTTAGCTGTCAGAGGTGAGGTGCTTTTTAACAGCACAGTTATCTCACCTGTGCGCCAATTAATCTGAACATTCGTAAGATGATAATTAACCTTATCTGAAAAAGAGCGCAAAGGGCTTTCAGAAGCAAATAGTTTTAGTCTTAATGTAATTAAATGTATTAAAGGCTCCTTTATTTTAATAATATGTTAAGGGTAATCTGATATTCCGCCACACTGGATAAATGGAATGGCAATAGCCTAAAAATTGTGTACTTGCCCTCATTGTTGTTCTCAACCTATTTGCTGTTTTTTTAGAAGGCCAAAGAAGATTTCTTTTAAAGAAACAATTGATTCTGAATGCAAGTGTGTTCGATTTGCAGTTCAGAACTGCAATAAAGTTTTTCAGCCAATAGCAAGATTTGTCGTATGGGCTGCCTTTACAATACTTGTATAGTGTCACTATCGAAAAGGATCTTATATCTCCTTTTGTGCTACACAGAAACTCAGAAATGAGTTTGAGAGAAAGTACAACATGAGAGAAAGTAAATGATGAAATTTGTGTTTGAGCTCACCTTTCAAAAAACAAACCTGAAATAGCCCAAGAGTGATGTTTTCTGAACTGCTTGATAATGCCACCAGCGCCATGATTTAAAGCGCAAACACTGAAGCTGAGATTGATGTTTTCTTATAAGGATGTTGTGTCTCATGACATTAAGATGAACTTTATATCTGAAGCTCTAAAATTCAAACGTGTTTATAGACTTCGTCCCTGTGCAAAATACATCAAGTTCAGATAAATCCACTTCACATCCCAGCAGTGAGAAACCCGAAGTGCTTATATCAGTGTTTGCAAACCATTAACTGCTTAGCTGACCCACTAAATGACTTTTGACAAGAATGAGAAGCGATTAATGTAAATGGCACCATTTATTTATCCAGCAAACACACGCCTTTACCATACCAGCTAATTATCAGCAGCTAATAGTACATTAGTTCAGGCTGCCTGTGAAAGCTTGTAAAGACAATCTTACACTCTCTCTCGATTGAGACCAAACGTTTGTGCTGCATTTGGTCAATGTGTTCTGGGATCTTGGTAGTACTGTAAGACTTTCAGAAAACCATTCAAACACTTGATCAGTGAAGATGTACTGTATAATGCACTTCGTCATACATTTTGAGCTCTGACTCTTATTGGTTATCCTGTTCCTGGGTCAACATCCTTCTTCTGGAACCACTGTCTTAGCATCATCACAATCACATTTTAGGATTAGGTTAGATGCTAATGTTAGGGTTAGACTTAGGACTGGGTTAGGGGCTAATACACCCCTGTTCTTCACAATTCTTTATTTCTATTTGGTATAGAGGGTAGTTAAATTCTTTAGTCATTACCCAATCCAATTTCCCTCCTGTTGTAATTCCTATAATTACACTGTAATAATTCCTATAATTACAGTGGAATTTAAAGGAAATTTCTTATAAAGAATATTATATATTTTTATATATAATATATAAAGTATACTCATGGAAAAATCACCACCACAAAGGGTGCTGAGGATGAATGCCAGGGTGTTGCTATAGTGTTGCCAAGGTAATCTGGGTGGTTGCTGTTTTAAAAAGCCCACCTCAGGTCTCTATATTATTCTTGTCCTTTGATATAAGTGTAAGGGAGTTTTGTTAGTTGTGTTATCGTACACCAGGCCAAAAAAAGCATGATCGTTTAGAAAAGCAATATCACACCTTTCCTCAACGAGCCAAACAGCTTGAGCTATCGTTTATATCTGTAGCACAAAGCCTTTAAAGGTCATGCAGCTTTAAAACAACTCCAGAAGTGAGTAAAGAATGACTGAATTCTCATTTTTGAGTGATCTGAGGTTACTGTTTCTGGATTCTTCAGAAAAGCAATATTGTTTAGTTATTTTGGCTGGTGTGAAAATGTTTGTGTGGAATTATTATCTATGAGTTGTCAAAATGCTGAGGTTTCTGTCAAATATTCAAATATTCTATGTTTGCGTATTTCAGGACCATGGACAGCAAATCAGACTATATAGTTGATCTATAAATCAAAAGACATGCTTCATCTCTAACCATGTGTGTAATCTGTTCATATATTTACAGATAAGTGTAATAGTTCTCCTGATAAGTGTAATAGTTCTTTCAAAGATCTCCTGATATGAAACTATCATGATACTTCAGCATCGTATTGTGGCTCACTATCACAAGCCACAGTACAATATTATTGCAATTTTAAGCATTTTGTGATATGCTAAGTATTGCAATATCATATTTGGATATATTGCAAAATATTAACAATATAATAATTGCAATATATTAATATAATAAAGTGCAAATGTTCCCAAAGAAAATGTTCCCAAAATGTTGTCCACATCACATTTGAACTAATAAGATAACATTCTCAATCTGTTTAACAGATAATGTTAAAATGAAGTCTCACAGCATTAAAGGGGGAAAAAAATGTATTTCTTGTCGCAAACATCTCTTGCAGATCCTATTTTCTATCAGAGCATTTGAGCACGATCTCTCCCCGCGGCTCTGCTATCTGCTCAAATGGCTTTGACATAATAATGTATAATCCAGGCTGAGACGCAGTTTAGAGCGGAAGGCTTTCTCTGCCTGCAATTATGGGCTGCGTGACCTTTTCCTCTGTTATTTAGACACGAACAAAAGCCACTGATATCTGACTGTGGAAATGCTGGAACTGTTGCCATTCCTATTAATTAAGATACTGATCCAATAGTAGATTTAATCCTAATGTATATATGACAGCACATTATGTGACTGGATATATACTGTCAGAAATGTAGGTTTTGCTGAAGCATTTTACTTAAGTGAAAATTTACTCATTGTTTTGGATCACAGAAAGATAAGTTTTGAAGAATTTTTATGCAGTTCTTTTTCACACAGTGACAGTTGAAGTTGTTGTAGCACTATGTACGTACCCAAAAAGTGGACCATATAATTTGTTGTTGACTATAATCTTACATTTGAATCTTTCATTCTCTGCATATGAAACCGATCCACATTTGGTTCAGACTAATTCAGATCTAATAGTAGCAATTTTAAATCTTAGCACAAACTGGAGAGCTGCTGCAAGAGGACACAAAGCATTATTTTTTTTACTTTAGCGTTTTTTACTTTATAAATTACATTCTGTTTCTCACACAAAGCTTCAGAAGTTTTCCAGACTAGTTTTATGAGATTTTTTTGTCCCTTTCAAAGCTTGACAGCCGTGGTTGAACTCTTATTGCATCATGGAAAGATGGAAATGTTGAGATGTATGAAATTTTCTCCATACCTTCCCGTTCAAAACAAGTCAGAGAGGTGAATGAGAATGACGTGTTTTGTGAGATGGTATGAGTGCCATACCTGAATTCTATACCTGTCTGGAGAAACAGTTCACGGTTCATGGACAGGAAGTAGCTCTGCAGTGACATTTTTCAAGTATTTAAAGCTTAACAACTATCAGTACAAACTGGAGCTTTTGAAATATGGCCATTGGCATTATGGTTTCATTATGTTCTGTGTGATTTCTAAAGACTTTCTGGAGCTAGTGGGACAGCACACACATACACACATGAGCCCACCTGGATTTGGTTTCTTATTTTTAAATTCTCAGGCAAAGTTTTTATATTTTTTACTCCTAAATAAGATGTGATTTTGGCCCTGAAGTTGCATGCATACATAGAAGCTTTTGTTTGCATTGCAGGGTTAATAAACTACAACTGGTTCTGACTTTCATACATGCCCCTTTTGTAAAGCTGTTGCTTTATGTAAACCCTGAGCATAGTGTGTAAAATGTTATTGTTATTATGTTCAGTCATGTTAATAGTGTTTACACGTTGTAATTTCCTGTGTTAACACCACAGAACTTTTACATTTTTTTGACATTGCTATAGTTATGTCTATAGTTAGTTCTGTGGTTCTGTTAATTATAACACACTGCATTAAAAATCTACTCATGTACAGACTGTTAGCGGGTGTAAATTATAGATGAATGTGATTATTTGTTAAATATTCAGGATGCAATAATGAACTGGATGCCAGCTGTGCTTGTCTAAACCCATTTCTGATGATTTGTAAATTGTCTTTCGGAATGTCCATCTCCTCTGGCGCCTGGTGTTTCTGTGCAGTCGTGCAGAAAGCCTCTACAAAAATGTGCAATTATTTGTTTACTTGGCATCTGCATTTGCAAATGTTTTTAATATGATTGGCAGAAAGAACAGGTCAGTGACCCCCACTACTTTTGGTAAATTATTAAACGTCCATGCACCAATAACAATTAATATAAAGATAACTATGTTAGCATCCACCAATGGACAAAAATATTAAATGGTGGAAACAAAAGTATTATGAAAGACACAAATGTTTAAAATTCAATAGCAGTAGCAATAGTAGTTTGTCACATTACTAAAGGATTGTGAGATATCATCAAAGGGCAGTAAAGGGTGCATCTGTGCTCCCTTCAAAAACCAGGCATCAAAGGCATCTCAGTAGACAGGATGCAACCAAGACACTGGATCCTACCTCTGCCTGCAGAGTCAGCTTGTTTCAGTTTGTGGATGAAACAAGCTGCTGTGGATGAAACAAGCTGACTCTGCAGGCAGGATACAGAGGTAGGATCCAGTGTCTTGGTTGCATCCTGTCTACTGAGATGCCTTTATCAGGCTGATTGTTTGAAGGGAGCATAGATGGACCTTTTACTGCCTATGATATCCCACAATCCTGTGCATGCAGAAAAAATAATGAAATGGCAACTAAAAGAGCCATTCTTAACAAAAGATTTATAAATGTCAGTTTAAATACAACACAAATAAAATACAATCAGTGTATATTAAAGCTGCAATCTGTATTTTTTTTTAAACAAAACTAAAACAGTTATTGAGCAAGTACACAACAGATCAATGTTCAAAACGTTTGATCATACCCTGAATTACAACAGTAAGTTTGTAATAATGATTTATCATTTGAGATGTGGGGCTGAATTCCCAGGAAACATCAATTTGGCTTTATTGAATTACAACATCTATAAAGAAACATCAGTCAAGTAACCTGCAATTGAATGTCTCAAACAGAGATTCTTTTTGTTAGACAAGCCCTCTGTGCTTCCAGTGAGTCCGTTTCTGTTTGTTTAGGTCTCCATCAAGCTCTTATATTTGTTTAGTTGTGCAATACTGTAAAGGTCTATCTCAGTTTATCAGTTCATCACCTGCAGAACTGTCAAAACCTGTGAAAACAAACACAAAGATCAACTTGTTTAAGGCAGATAGTTACTGAGTTTGTTCTTCATATACAGTGTCTTGCTTTTATGATTTTCCTTTTTTCATTCATATTTCCGTAAATGAATCAGAAGAAACATCAGACAGAAGAAACATCAGACAGAAGAAACATCAGACCTAATGGGTGGCATAAGGTGCCTGCCAGTCCCATTCCAGATTCCTCACCCTAAATCCCACAACAGACACTGTGGTTGAGGGAATTCTGTGATGTGGTTGTGATTAAAACATATCTCATATCAAAGTGTTCAAAGATCTCAGACTGCTGTTATTAAACAAAGCAACTCATCTGTGATGCTGCATTTGGGGCAAAAAACCCTCCAATCTCAACAGGTATCATCTATAACAATCATTGGAACTCGATTGTAAGTCACTTTGCATAACAACATCTTCTAAATGCTTAAATGTAAAATGATACTGTAAAGTTGAAATATTTTTTATGGTATGTATTGCTCAATATATAAAATGAAACTTTAATGTTTCAAAAAGCAGTAAAATGAACGAAAACCCAGCAAACATTTGATTAAACATTAAACATTCGTAATAATACTGTCTTCATATTAAAAGTTTGTCTTTACATTAACAGTCATTGTACTATTTTTAACCTTCTAATATACCAAACAAATGAGAACCATTTGAGAAACCTAAGTCCCCTATCCAATTTCACCAGCTTTAAATAAGTCAAGTGTAGGTGAGGGCCTGGAAAGACCCTTATGAATGTTCAGTGTTCCCGTAAGAAAACAAATGTCAGACTTTTCATAGTAATATTTGTCTAGAACATCATAAATGAGAAGGTGTGTAGTGGGGAGGCTATTTTGAGTGTAAATGCAACCTTTACTGGAGCACTGCATACAACTCCGAATAAGGCGAAGTCTGGAGGACTCATTTATATGAGCTAAGCATAGCAGTGCTGTAAAGCTACAACGTTTAACACAATTAAATAAATTAATATAGCCACATATACAGGTTTTTGAAAAGGATCTGTCCCAACCAAATTCAGAATGGTTCCTAAAAGATTCTTTATCAGGCTGTTTGGTTCCATAAAGAACCTTTAACATCCACAGAACCTTCCTGTTCCACTAAAACATTTGTGTAGTGGAAAAAAGTTTTACAGACTTGGTTTACCAAAAATGGTTTAAGAACCATTGACTGAAAGGTCTTTTGGGGAACCTATAAAGGGTTCTTTTATGACATTTCTGTGAAGAGCCCTTTAAGCACCTTTATAAAAACTTGAGCATACAATAATCATTTATTTTCAACTAAGATATAAGAAACTATAGGCAGCTGATTGAATAGCACGACCAAATACACATGTCCATCCAGAGGCGTCCCTTTGAAAGTCATTTAAGTGAAGTAATAGCACTTGTTAAAATGGCTTTGTTCCAGTGAAAGCTGTCTGGTTTTTGTTTCTGACAGCTTAATTTGCGGTCATTTGGATGTAAATGCAGTGTAATTTTTTAGTTCCTGCTAAATAAAAAGTTGAGGCATTTAAAGTCTTGAGTGTTATAAATGATATTTTTAACACTGGTACTTTTGATTACTATGTCATTTTCTTGTATTCAACTACTGCTGTAAAGTCTGAGGGTACAGACGTGTGTCATTTCAGTTCTGTTGTGAAAAGGGAAGTATCTCTTGCTTACAAGACATTTCCTGTTTGTTTTTAACAGAATCAATTAAAAAATTGCTTCATCACAGGAGTAATATTGTAAACCAACACGGACTAAATCTAAATAATTGAGAGCTTGAATTATTAAATGGTTAAAATTCTATATACATATATAAATTCTATATATATTATATATAATTAATATTATAATTAAATATACAAATAACACTCAAACAATCAAACAATTTAATAAATACAAATGCCATATTTTGTGTCACTAAAAAATGTCTTAGCATTATTAGTTGTTTAACATCCAAAATTAACCATGTTTTTATAAAATCGTCTGTAATGATGGTTACCAGAACAACAGTATAATAATCTACAGATAAACAACGAGATACTTCCTGTTACGTGTACGGACTCTTATTTTGAAGTTCTGTTTGTTTCTGGTTGTTTCTGTTTTTATGCACTTCCTGTTTTTCAATCATCATCATCACCTGGTTCACTTAGATTAATCTTACTATTTAAGTTCACCGTTTGTATGTATAGTTTGTGATTGTTTGTATTGTGAATTTTGCTTACACCTTGGATATCTTGTTCTTTGTGTTTTTTTTGTGTGTGTTTCGATCATTAAATACCTTTTTGTTATTTATTCCCGTGTCCTTCTCCTTCGTTCTAGTTCCGCAACACTCAACCTTAACACTTCCCTTGTGAGGCGGGTTTTCTTAAAGACTTTATTGACCAGTAACTGTAAACAACGCCTGAATCACCTCAGAAGAAACTGCCTCACACTTATGATTAGAGCATGCTGGGAAAAAATGAAGTGATGAAGCCAGTGTAATCTGTGAGGTGATGGATGATCGTAACCTTCAGTCAAAGACATGGAAAGATCTGACTGCTCATGGTTTTATTACTGGAGTAAACAGCCCCTGTAATTGTCTAAAACTAAATATGGGTCACTGCAATCAAATTACAGAGATGCCCTTTACGCAATGCGCAAATATGTATTTATATCACACAGTAAATATTATAATAATTAACTTTGTGGTTCAACAATTTTGCACCTTTTTGTGAGGTTTACTTGCAGAAGAATCAGCCATCGTTTCACCTCTTCGTCTCTTATGATAAAACAGAGGGTATTCAATTAATATTAGCTTTTATCATTAGCAATACTGTAATAATTGCAATGTTCCACATTTTCCAAAGTTTTTTTATGCAAATTATAAGTTTATCAATAACTGCAAAGAAACATTTGCTTCTAAATGGTTTAGCCTCTACTGTTTGTTAATTTAGGCTACATCAACAACCCTGTTCATTTCAGCCCTAAACAAGCATTTGTGCCTTTCTTGGGGAAAGTGCCTAATAACTTTAGCACAGATTTTAAATTTAAAATAAACGTGCTGCTCTGCCACATTGCCAAACCAAACAATTAATCAATTTTACTTCCACAAACAAAAGGGTGAATTTTTTTCAATTACCGGGAGAGCAGCTGGGAGCTAATCATACAAGGTGATGCATAATTCAGTGAGCTGACTCGCTGCATCTCACACTGCAGAGATGATCTGTTGACATGGGAGCTGGAATTTACATGTCAAAGAGTGTTTCTACAGATTCTGCTTTGGCCTTCTGCCACATCCAGAGAGAGTCGTAGCTCAGGCTGTACGTTTGAGAGGTGAGAGTATGGTGTGTAGCAAGCCTCTTAGTGAATGTAAATGGAGATTGCTAATTCCTAAAGAGAGTTTAGCCTTGTTTATTTTTTTGTTTCTTGTTTTGACAGCACGACTCTTCAAAATATTAGTTTAAGTTCACTCAAAATATAAAATTCTGTCATTTGCTTACCACTGTGTCACTCCAAACCTGTAATGTTCCTTTTTCAAGAAACTCAAAAGAAAAGCTTTGTAGATGTTCATGCAGCACTTTCCCACACAACAATAATATTAACTCTTACACAAAGCTGTCTACGGTTTCAGAGGACTTGATACATTTCTGATGCTTTTGTATAGCTCCACAGCTTTTGGTCAATGTGTGCTTTCATTGTCAAGATGTTCTTCAAAACTTGTTCTTTTGCGTTCCAAGAAAGAAAATCACCCAGTTTTGGAAAAAAAACTGAGTGTAAAGACATGATGAGAGATTTTCAGTTTTGGGTGTCCTTTCAAAACTGTCCTTTTAAAGGTCTCAGTGAAACAGTTTCATAAGACACTGGATTAGCTCTTGAATACCCAGTTAAATCTAGGCAGATTGTAAGTTTTTAAACTGCCATCTGTAAGAAACAGCTGTGATCATATATTCTGTGCTTTTTTATAAAGCTAACTACTGCATCACTCCTGTACTAGTAAAACTAATGAAACTGAGACGATCAACCGAGATGTCTATCCGTTAAACACAATTCGTCATATAACTTTTTTATTTTTAATTAATTAAATCAGCTGTCTGCCTTTCTGGGTGGAAGCTTTAAATGTTTAAATTACACGACTAAATAAGCAAGATTAATTAATATGATAATCAAAAGAGGTGAATGTGCTCAACTGTTTGCACCACTTTAGCAACTTCATCAAAACTAAAGCAGAGGAAGTCTTATGGATCTGTTCTTCTGCTGGATGTACTAATTATCCAAAGTAACGCAAGTATGACAAATTAATTTCGCCTGCAGCTCTGTGGAGGTCTGACACCATGTGCTTAATATAAATGAAACAGCACAGGAAACAGCAGCTCGTATTAAACAAACCCCACCTTGCACAAAACAAATAAGAAGTTGCCCAATTTTCTGAATTACCATTTTAATATTTTCCTTGGTTGTTGTGCAGTATAGATTTATTATCAAATAAATATCAGATTTTCCCAAAGCAGATTTTCCCCTCCGCTGAAAGTTATTAGCAGGTAAATTGTACTTGATCTTTACAGCATGTTTCCCAAAGCATTACTAGCAAAATTTAATTTACTAGACCCTTTGATTACTTGTGTCTTGGGTGCAACTCAGACAAATGTTTACTGGATCTTTTACAGTTGATCAGAGACAAAGGGTCAGAAATAAAGTGGACATAGGACGAAAATATTCACTTTTTTAACTTTTTTTGCTTGGTGAAGCTGAAAAGAAAACAAGCTGTTATAGGCTGTCTGAGTCCAAACTGTGTCATCAAGTAGGCTGTTTCAGTTTGCAGCCAGTTTCCACATAGAGAGCTTGTTATTTAAATAAGACTTCCTCCAAGTCACATACAGAGTACACAGGTAGTGAAGGTAGCTAAAGAAGGTACATTCAGTGTTGCTAACTTAGCGATCCTCTTTAAGGAAGTGTCTAGCAACAAATCTTGTGATTTTTTGCCAAACCTTGCCAAAGCTTATTTCAGTATTACACTGTATTGCACGTAATTTTAAACCCAGATGGTGATGCAGTGTATGAGAAAAACAAATAAGGCCCTTCTTTCGAATGATCATTTTACATGTAAATAAATCAGAATTCATTGCAAAGCTGCTGTCTTTAACTTGTGTTTATGGTGCTTCTGTCAGATTTTGTAAATCAGGGTTTAGCATAACAGCAGCATTTAAGTGACTGCTGGTTAGTTTTAATGGGTTGCGTTCAGTCACTAAATTTCATACTCGTTCTGTTGTCTGATGAGAGAAACAGAATGTGCAGGAGAACAGCTTTAGTGAGTATTCAGCTGTACTAAAACAAAGTATGTGAGTATGAATAGTAAGAGAGATGTGAAACAGCTGTCAACTGCGACACTAGACAGAGTGAAATTAGGACACAGTGATGTCATCTGGTGACACTGAGTGAACATTTAGCTACTTTCTAATTAAAATAGCAACATGGGTACATTTTGGTTTAGGCAGCGTTGGACAACCTGACATGCAACCTGCTCTGTGTTCAGCTATTTCATGATCATTTTTAAGAACAGCAGCAAACAAGGTAAAAAGGGTGCTGTTTTCCATGACCATTGAGGAATTTTAACCAAAGTATGTTACTGACTTTTCAAGAAGATCCTAAATCATACCAAGTTGAAAAAAGGGCATTTTATTTAATGCATTTTGATAATTGCAAAGTCTTTGTAATCTTGTAAAAACAAAATGCTGTTGAATAATAGATAGAACTTCATGCTGAATTTGATAGCAAATGGGAATAGAGGGATGATGAGTTCCTGATAATTTACACATACAGCTGATTTGATTTATTTGGAATTATTCACAACATAATACTTATAACTACTTTTGTGAGTTTGTTGAGTTATTTGAGTTTATAAATTGCTATTATCACTACTACTATTATTCACATATTATTAACGTGATCCTAAACTTTTGATCGGTATCGTAGTTCAGTGCTGGTGTTATTAATTTCTGTGCATCTGTTAAATTTCCAAACAAAGGAACACAATTGTTTTTGTGTGTGCATATTAACTACATTTGTCTACGTACCTACTGTATATGTACATATTTCCTGAACCCTGTCTTACCAAATGTCATTTCATTCAACCATAAAATGTTAAGATTATGAACAAATAGACAGGCATTCTTCAGGTTTTGCTGCATTTTATGTATTATTGCATGTTTGAGAGGCATAATGATAAAAAAAAGTGTTGGATCTAGTTAAGCACCTTTGGACCAGATGGCTCAAGATGTAAAGAGGCACACAGAGAGAGGTTTGATTTAACAGTGAAGGCAAGCACATGTAACACATGTAACACAGTCCACAGGGAAGGGGGGTCTCAGCTCCGGCGTAGCCGAGGAAGAGGATGATGGCAGTGGGACCTCGGGAGGATGAAACGAAACACAAGATGGAACATGGCCTGAAACCAAACGACACAAGATAGGACTAGACTGGAACAAGACTCGAAAACTACAGACTCGGGTTAGGAAACCGGACAAACCAAGACGCTCTAACAACGACAGGGAAACACAAGGTAAATATAAAGGGTAAGTGATTAGTGGTGAACAGGTGTGGAAGATGACAGAGACGTAAGACAGCTGGGACAGAACGAGAAGGGCAGGGTAGACGTGGACAACGGAGCACGTGGCGAGCTGTCAAACAGAACGCGTGCTCAGACACAGTCCTGACACAAGACACACTTCAGTTAAATGATGACCAGCCTACATGTTGGTTTGGGAAACAGGCATTGCTCCTTTATGAGGTGACGTACAGTGTTAAATAAGACACTCTTCAGAGCATCAGCTGTATGCAAATGGAACCCAAGCTGTTAGATGCTCTTCAAGCCTGTGTTAATAGAAATGTAACCAAAATGACACATTTAGGGCATGTTTTTAGAGAGGCAACAAACAGCAAACACACTTTGTTTAGATATACACATTTGATTGAAGAATTTGTGCAGAATTTCAAAAACGGAACCCCGCTGAGAGAACAAACAATTAGGCGCTATTTGCATCACCATCCGTGAATGTTAATGACAGATAAAAATTTAATGATGTAGTCTATTGCAAATATAACAGATTTTTGGATTGGTTAATTGGTAACAATGAAAATTTACAGTATGTGTAGACATTGTTTTACACAAAAATTAATTGATTTACATTGATTTACATTAATTATCAGGAAGATTGTGTAGTTGACTCTTGCCTTCATGTCTGTCAGTGTAGTGTTTGAGCGTTTACTCAACAGCTATTACAGAAATAAATTCTCTTTTAAGGGTAACTCGCCACTGCGTCAGGTTTAACCCTATAGGAATGCACGTCAGGGTGACGTAGTATTGCACACCACAAAGCCTTAAAAAGGCGCCAGGTAACTGCAGAATCAGGTGGTCCATCCACCTTTTCTTCTTTAAAATCTTCTGTGTGCTGGTAGAGACCTAGGGGGTTGAGCATCACACACAGGCCTTGCAGCTCAAGAGGAAATTCGATCTAAGGACCATGCTTTTCTCAATGGCTGCAAAGAACACCTGATGCTGGCAGTACTAAACTGGGGGCCAGCCCCACGAAGGGGGGTTCCTGTGCATGTCAACGTCTCATGCCAGACCCCCCCCCCCCCAGAGCCCCCAGCAGGCTTTCTCTGCCACCCCAGGTGCCTCTCTCAGCGGTTCATTTCTCTTCCTCTTCTCTCTTTTATGTCCAGATACATCCTGCCGGTTCAGGAGACTGGACAGGCAGACAGGATGATACCCTCTTTGATTTTCTAGCAGCGTGGAAAACTTCTGACTAGTTTATCTACATGGCTGTTAAGTACAGCAGACAGGTTACAGAATTCAGTGTAAGGGCAGCACCTAGTGTTGGCCAGAGAACTCAAGACTCTATTGGCGAAAGGGGCTATAGAATGCATTCCCATTTACATAAGGGAACTGGGCTTTTGGAGCCAATGTTTTATAGTTCCCAAGAAGGATGGGGGGTGTCCAATTCTATATCTGCATCATATGAATCAGTCTCTGAGGAGATACAGATTTAAAATGTTAACACTCAAGCGATCATGTGTCAAATCTGCGCCGAGGGCTTCATACCCTTTCTATGTGGCTCAGACCCTGGTTTCTCACCCTGAGTCCCACTCTTGGCTAAGAAAAAATCCCCAAATCCACCCCCTAGGGGTGGGAAGGGTTATGCGGCAAGGGCTTCGTACACATTCTATGTGGCTCAGACCCTGGTTTCTCACCTTGAGCCACACTCTAGCTTATGCTGTCGCAGGATTCTTATGCGGATGCTTCCCTCATGGGTTAGGGTGCGGTTGTCGATGCTGCCCAGGCTGTGGTCAGTGGGAGGGCCTTCAACTCTCCTGGCACATAAAATTCCTGAAAATAAGGGCAGTGTTTCTGAATCTGAAGCACTTTCTCCCACACCTCAACACCCTGTCTTCTCTGGTTCAGCCTCACTCACCCAGCTCCTTTGGGGTTGGATGACATGATGCAGATGTGACTAAGGCTGTGTCTTTCCACATTTTCCCCCATAGCCTTGCTCCCAGGAGTCCTAGCCAGAGTTCACCAGGACTGGGTTTGGCTGCTATTGACAGTGCCATTCTGGCCAACTTGAATCTGGTTCTCAGACATAATGTCTCTCCTAAATGGAGCCTCTTAGTCCAGCTCATAGTCCAGAGGGATCTTCTATCCCAGCCTTGGGAGTCAATCTTTAACCCCCAGCCAGAGATCTGGAAACTGTGGGTGTGGCCCCTGAGGGAGACTCTATGTCCTGATGTGTCATGGTGTTGGCGACATCACTGCCCTGTTGCTTCAGTGCTGGAGTTTCTTCAAGAGTGCCTATGTGTAGGGTTAGCTCCGTCCACCCTCAAGGTTTATGTGGCCGCCATGTCTGCTAGCCTGTCGATGGAGCCTCTGTTGCAAGACACCCACTGGTGTCTAGTTTTCTGTGTGGTGCCAGATGGCAAAGGCCTTTCTGCCACACGCAGGTTCCTTCTTGGGACCTTACTATTGTTTTAAGGAGTTTATCTTCGGCTTCATTTGAGCCCCTAGAGTCAGCCTTGGATAGGTTTAAAGGGTAGAATATCTACAGGCTCTATCTGTAGACCCTACCTGTTTGGATTGTGCCCCTGGCTTTGTTAAAGCCATTTTGCACCCTAGATCAGATTATATCCCCAAGTTGCCTGCTGCAGCTGGTCACCCGGTGGTACTTCAAGCCTTCTCTCCACTGTTTGAGTCGTCAGAGCAGGAAAGTCTTTATTTATTGTGTCCAGTTAGAGCTTTAAGGATCTATGTCCACTGCTTAGACTTGAATTCAACTCCAGGTGCTCAGGTCCTGCTGGGTTGCCAAGTTTAACTCTATATATATCTATATTTTTGTGTCAATATTTCACAGCCTCTTGGGCAGGCCTTCCCTCACTGTTGCATAGTGGGTATTATCATTCCCCATAGCGTCAAGTCTGATGCAACAATCTTGCAATACATCTCAGGTTACGCATGTAACCCGGTTCCTTGAGACAGGGAATGACACAAATGGCGCACCTGAAGCGCGCTTCCATAGTGTCGAGCCCGACACAGCGTCTCGTTCGTACATAACCTTTGCTTGGAGCATGGAATTCACAACAAATATAATGTTATACTATGCATTTTAAATCAACATACCGAACCACTGCTGGAAAAAATAAGCAATATAAACAAGCAAATAAGTGTACTGGACCGGTTTATGGTTTACGTGACTTATTGATCAGGTCATATTTTACAGTGTTGTGACAACTTTCCCCTGTCGCCTCCTCTTTATTGATGGCATTGAGTGTCTGAATTATATTTATGAAGACAGTCTGCAATGCATAGTTATGGTGTATTTTCATTGGGTGTGTTAAAACTCGGAATGAAAGATTTACAGTTTAAGAGAAACTGTTTCTTACATCAGCAGAGGACATCTAAGTAAATGACCAGAAAAGACAGTCAAAATAGAGTTTAACCTTTAAAAGTTGTTTGAAATTGACAGTTGTACAGGCAAACTAGACTAAATTTATGACCTGCGTTCCTCTGAGTGTAAATAAGTTGCCCAGATGCATAAAAAACAAGCATTAACATTTGGAGTTAAGTCTCCGCTCAACTGGTTGTCCCAGAGGAGCTGCTGATGGGTGTTAATATTAATGCTAACGGCTGATATTCTGTGATGATGACACTCCATCAAAATCAATTCAGGCTGCAAACCTCCAGTACTGCAGTCTCATTTCCATGCGTCATTTATCAGTAATTAACATAATGAATGCGTGGACATTTCAGCAGCCCATTACTTGCCTCGTCACTTGGACACGTTCGTTACGGGTCACTTTCTGAGTCGATTTGAATGTTATTTTCCCTCTGATTTATGAGGGAGGCTTTACAGTGGGTTTAGTGTTTCTTAAACACAGAGCGGGTGGGATATGCTGTCTGGTTGGAGATACCTGAATGGTAAAGTAGGTATTATTAAAATCTAAAAGATGTATTAAACAGACACATTCACAAAACAATGTTTATTACAGCTGCAACACAAACATGTTGAAGAAACTTGATTTTATCTATCCTAGAATTTATGGCTTTCCAGAGTCAGATCGGACAAATCTAAAAAAATCTAAAAATAAATATACAGTTAATGGTAGACAATTAGTTGGGACTGTCCTTGGGAAAGTTCTTGTGCTTCTTTCAGCCAATCAGCATTGTCATTAGCAGTGACATCATCTACCTGTGGCTTCAGAGTGATTAATCAGATGACATTTACTAAGGTAATCAAAAAAAAGATGGCTGAAATCAGGTTGCACACTTTCAAGGGAATATTTTACTTTTAAGGATTAAACACACTGAACTGCGGTAGGTCACATTTCTGTGTTTGACTGTGCAGTGATTATTGAGTTTCTGGGTGTGATGAGACGAGAAGCTACGCAAACTAACAGCAGCTACACAAAATAATGTGAGTTGTGTTCTCTGCCTGTTTGTAAATTTGACATTTGAGGATAGAAATAAATTTTCTCATCGAGACAAAGAAAAGGTCACAGTGGGGTATTGTCTATAAACAGTAATATAAATAGTATTGGATTTTGGCAACAGGATATTGTCAAAGCAAATAGAAAAATGTCATTATGAAGTCATAAAAAACAAAACAGTAGTTGTGTACAACTGTTGTTTTAATTGCCCCTTCCGGTATGCATTTTTTGCTTTATTAAAATTACTTAAAAGGGCAAATTAATTTTATTTTGTCCTATTGTAACAACACAATTACAAATTACAATTAGAAAAGCAGGTTAAAAGGGCCATTTTGTTGGCAGTACAGTTGCAATGGTAACAGAAATCTTTGTAAGCAAGCAGCAGACAGCTTGTGTCCCACATGGTATGCAAATGATTTGGGTTTACGACCAAAATGACTGTTATTACACTTGACCTTTACAGTAAATTGCTCTAGGGTTCTGTTTGGGACATTCTTGGCTTACCATTGGCTCTGGCCTGCTTGGTTTATATTGCACAAGTGCCTCTAAAGTTGGGTGATGTCAAGGATGTGGTTTGACATCTGCAGCTCTAAGATTCATATTTAACACAGTGATACAGATTTAGCCAGACTGACTACATCAATGTATGTTCAGGAAATTTACTTGTATGTTAAAACAACACAATTTATGAAACAATACTTTAACAAGCAATTTGCAGAGAGGTTGTTCTTTTGTGAAGTAAATGACGTATGTTTTGCTCATGAAAGAGGCTGAACACGCCACATGACCATTTTGCTAAGGCTAAAGAATTTTTAAAGAATTGAAATGATACAGATCTGCAAACTGGTGTGGGGATTTTCTGACTTTTCCCAAGTCAAAGTGCTAAATTGTACTGTTTGATTATTTCCATGTGGTGTTACAGGAAATAAATATGATGTAAATATTTACATACTTGGATTATGCTTTCTCTTTTTCCTCTGCTTGGAGATGCCTTTTGTTTGAGTCTCAAGGTTAATTTAGTGTGTTATTGTGTGCTATTGCTATCATTTATTATTCAGAGCTGCACGTTAAACTTGCGGGCCCCTTTAAATCCCCCAGCATTTCCACATCTCAAGAGGAAGTGTTTTATAACATTGCGATCCTGGAGGTCCCAAAAACAGGAGAAAATGACCCTTTTCTAAACACACTCCAGTGATTTAGTGCTTATACTTCAAAACAGCTTGGAAGGATGTTTCTAATACATTTGTTAACCTCATAAGGGTAAAATGACAGGACCCCATTTAAAGATCAAAATTAAAAATTACAAACGAACAATGTTTTATTAGGTATGTGAAACAAATCTGCTTATAGCTCAATTTAACCTAGCATCTAAATCTATCATTATTTAGTCTGTGCATGTTGAAGTGAGGATTAAGTTGTAGGGTTGTATTTTAAATGGCATTTATTGCTGTGTCACACCCCCCATTTCGTTGCTTAAAGGGACCTTTGCATTCCTGCACCCACAGATAAGATGACAGAGAACAAAGGCTATTGGCTGAGGTGTTTGTGTTGTATGTAGGAGCTCTGCCTTTTGCCCAGTACAGTGAGGGTTAAACATGGTCTTCTGATTGGTCAGTTTGATTATCTTAGATTAGATAGGTTTTCAGTCACATGGTCAAGGAAGGATAAAAAGGGAATGTAAGATATGCTCTCTCATTTTTTTTCCATGCTCTTCTTTCCTCTGGGTGTTTTTCTTGAGCTCTGCTCTTGGATTCTGCTCTTACTTTCTGCTCTTCTCTATCTGAGCTTTGAGAACTTTCAGGCCTCTCTTTTCTCCTCTTTCTCTATGTCTGTTCTTCATCAGGTAATATTCATCACATATACTGTTTAAAGTTAATTGCATATGTTATTTTCCCAATTACATGCATCTTTATTGTAACCATTTCATTGTATAATTTCAGACACTAATGTTAATAAACCTTTCACCTATTCTATACCTAGTCTGTAACTATAAACTCTGTAAACTATTAATAAACTCTGTCACTAGTTTTGAGTCATTGTTAATAATTAAAAGCTACATATTGCAATACAATACAGTCATTATAGCAACGCTCTCCCACATATAGCTATCCTAACTGCGCTTATTTCCGTCATTGGTATACGCAGCAGAAAGGTGGAAATCTGTTTTTCTAACCAAACAGGTTGAAACTTTTATGTTTGAGTAACTTAAGAATAGAAAATTAGGTGTCATTAACAATGTAGTTACACAAGGAAAAAACTTTGTATCTAATTTGTGCATACATGTTGTTAAATTGTACTTAATTAAATGTAATTACACTCTTGACCTCATTCCTAACTCTAAACCTACTCAGAACAACATTTATGTGCATAGTATGTAGAATTTATCACATGCTTTTTCTGAAGTACACAGTATTTAAAGACATTTAATATAAAGTGTGACCCAGAAAGGAATTCAAGAACATAAAAGTTACAATATCAATTCAACTCTTTGAAAATATTCATTTCAAACTCTGATGACAAATAATGTTCTGTTAATTGTATTTGAGTGACGTTCTTGAAATAACTACACTATGGTGATGTTTTATGGGCACTGTTACTCCACAGCAGCTTTACTGAATGTTAAAAACGTTTCGAATCTTATTTTAAACACAGTGGGCTGTGTGAGCATCCAGCATTATAAGCAGCCACTTCTAAAAGACGCCTCACATGACTGATATCTTCAACATACACACAGAAATGTGTGCTGCTCCTAAAGGCAGCTGTGCACATGTCTGAATGCCTGAGGCGACAGTTCACTTTTCAACATCCAGCAGCCAACAAATGTTCCCAAGCTTTTCTGAGACAATAAACATTAAACTAATGATACATACAGTCAAACTGAATGACGACGATCAGTTCGTGACATTGTGTATTGCTCTGTTATACTTGTAACAGGAAAACTAGTCAATATCTGAACAGTTAATATCTATCAAAACGTAAGGCTGTTATTTTAAGTATTTTTTAAAAAGTTGCAAAATTTGCCTCCTATAAAACATACTGCATGTTTTCTTATTTGTTGTTTTAAGATGTTGATCTATGGTAGACAATAAATACATTGAAAAATATATATGCTGATGAAATCAAGCCATACCCAGTGAGCAGAATTTCACATAAGATGTGGGGTGGACTTCTGATCCTGTATGCCACCACCTAGCAACCACCACAACTCGATGGCAACTGAATTGTTTCATCACCAATGCCTTTAAATGATCCAGATCAAATTTGTTATAAAAGTTGCTATAAAAACAATGTAAAGCATCAAGCTTGTAACTTTAAGCACAGTTGTTCGCACAGTAAAAGCACAGTAATTATTGCTGATATCAATCACGTTTGAATCTTTCACTGTAGGCCACAAACGTTCTCACAGAAGATGACTCCACACAGGTTGAAAAGTTATGTCAGCATCAGGCCCACACACATTTTTAGACATTTTTTAGACTACCACCCAAAGGTAAAAGACTTGAAACTTTGAAAGTGCCATCCAGCCTACGGAGAAAAATAACTTCTCCTGTGGAGAACAAAGTAACTAAGGAGCTCCATAAATGCCAGAAGGCACCAAGATGCCTCCATGCACCAGCGCAGTGTGCTGCTTTTATTCTAGAGATGGTCACTATGTACCTTTACCTCTTTCATTCTCTGTTGTTCTCACTGTTGCAGTGTGTGCTCTCCTGCATGCTGGTGTACTTGAGCAGCAGGAATCTTTAGTTTGTGACAATACCTGAGTATTTCATAATAACTCCTTAAGAAATGGGACAGTAAAGAAAAAATGTTATGTTTGCTCTGGAGTCAAGAAATATTTTATGATTAAAAGATGCATAAGAGGCAAATGTACCGAATGTCACAATTTTGGACATTTGTCACAGCTTTTCTGTCAGAGTCAGCTCCCTCATCTTCATCTCGGCTTGTGGGCGATCTCAATGAAAGCAAGAGTATAGAGCAATTTATAGAACCGATAGTACACTTTACATTTCCTGCTTTTATTGTGTGAACAGGACAGCTGATCACTTACAAACACAACTGTGAGTCAATTGTCACAAAACGTATGCTCAACGTATGCTCAACGTATGCAACTCGGCTGTTGTTCTGAATAGGTAAAACATTTGTGTTGAAACAGCCAAATAACAAAATGCGACATTTTATACTTTTGTGTTAAATTCAGGCCGGTGTCTCAAGACTATGTGAGAGTCAGCTGGCCTGAACTGTAGGCATGTTTTGTGGACAGAAGATGCCTGCAGGTCCCTGAACAGACTCCACTTCAAGGCATATGCTCGCCTGACAGAGAGAACTGTAGCCTGAGTAATAATGTTTACCACAGCCGGTGGTTGACCACTTAAGTCTGTTTCTTGTTCAGAAGCCACACATGGAGGTTCCAGAGATCACGACTGAGAGAGGAGAACCCTTCTCAGTCTCTGCATGCAGGACATGAGCGCCTTTGTTTGCCACCAAAGTAAACAGGATGCCATTGAACCTGGGGCGATGCTGAGCAAACTGAATCACATAGCCAACTCCAATCGTCAGAATGAGTCAGTGGGACGGGTGGGGAAGCACTAACCAGGCCCCTGGACTCCAGAAGGACAACAGACGTGCCCACGGAGGGGCAGCAAGGTGGAGCACTCGAGCACAGCGTACCAAAGTAGAGGCTGTAAGTGAGGTAAAGAACTTATTTTGAACTTAGAACTTAGTTTGGAACGCCAGCAGGAAGGCCATAGCATATGGGGCTATAGCCAGTCCAGTAGCACTATAAGCTTTAGCAGACAGAGCCACTGGCATCTTACAAGCTTTAGACGGTAGGCAGGGGCAATTTCTCCAGGTGACCGCCCTTTGCAGCCAGAGGTGCACGGCAATTGCACTCTCCACTTGGGGATCTCAATGCACTCCCAAGACTGCCCCATCATAGAAGGAAGTAAGAGTGGAAGAAGATACAAACCAGCTTTGGGCAATGAAAGGTGCCTCCCAAGCTTGAGCTTGCAGACATGGACTTTGTTTGCAGCCGGCTTATATTTCTCTCCAGACAGGAACAGCCTGGCATGCAAATCTCACCCAAATGAGAACTAATAGGTCAGTCTTTGACATAACAGTGAATATGATTGACTGAAAGGGAACTAAAAAAAGCTTCTTGTGTACTTTGGAGATTTACTTTGAAGAATCTACTTTGATCAATTATTAAATATCCAAAGACTATGATAATAATTGTATTCCCAAATTCTTAAATATTTTTTTAGTATTACTATTAAAGCTTTTTTATGTTAAAAGATTAAATGGGAAAATATTAAACCCCTCAATAATTTCAACAATACATCTCTCACAATCTTTATTAAATGAACAGTTAAGAAGTAATTTCACAGCTGAGATGTGGAGCTATACTGTATCTTAGATCAAGCCACACCGCATTAGGAAATGTCACATCTTGTTTCAAGGTTTTAAATGGTAAATAATTAGGTATGTAATATAATTTTATTAATTCATTTGATTAGGAGAATGATTCAATTGATTACAGTAATAGACACATTATGTGTGCAATTCAGCTATAAATGCCTTTTCATAATTATTTTTTATTATTTGCATTAATAAATAAAAAATGTATTGTAAATGCATTGAAAATGACATGGGAGTAAATCACTCAAGTAGTGAAATGTAAATTAATGTAACCATATCGAAAGTAAAATGGTCATTTACATACTCATTTACATGTCATTCTGTATTAACTCACTGTCAGTGGTTTGCCTGTGTAGGTCACATGGTTATTTGTGACTACAAAGTGTGTTGCAATGTGTGTGTTATCAGACTATACCATGAGAAATAGGTTTTGGTTTAAATAAACATCACATTATTAAAGATTTTCTTATTTAAACATTTCTTCATTTTGAATCGGCTTTACTTTTGCAAAAGAAGTTGATTATATTATCTTCTAAAACCAGATTACAAGTTAAACATTAACTTTTTACGTTAAACGTTAAAAAGTTAATTAAATATCTTGTGTTTTCTGTGGGTCTGCCCCTCACACTCATTGCTTTCAAACTGAATCAATCTTATATTTCTCCATATATTTCTTCGTAAGATGAGTTCAGATATGAGGTGCAGACTGTCTACACTTAAGCTTGAAAGCAGACCAAATTTTCACTACAACACTCGACTGAGCGCTCTCCCATTCTTTCAGAATAAATATCATCCAGATGGGATGTTTTAAAATCAATCTTATAACTCATGGACCTCAATATCCACTAATATGCGATACATCTTAACTTTGACAAGAACGGTTTTGCTTTTGAATGTTTCCACTGAGCGTATTAATTAATTAGCTAATGATTCAATTTATGGGTATTAAAATAGATCTCCTTTGTCAGTCATCATGTTCTGAGATGCCAAAACCCACAAAACGTTTAATTTCCAAGTGCATACAGTAAAAGCCACCACAGCCAAATCTGGCAAAACCCGACTTACTTTCCCAGCCAAAAATGCTCCTAACGGCCCCTAACCCCACACTTAGTCTAATTGAAAAATTAGAGAGCACTCCTGGTTTTCAAATGCAGTCACATAATGTTTTAGTGCACCAGTCTCATGAGTTCCTTTTGTACCACCACTGCTGCACACATGGTTAAACTTGTATAACATGACAAAGTGACATTTAAGATTTTTGGGATCCTGACCTCTGTCCCTGCCACCCACAACCTAACTGTCATTGCACCCTATGAGGTCAGTAGTAAGTTTCTGTGGTTATTCCCTATAGTCGGTATTCCTACTGGAAGCATACGACCTGCTTGCTGCCACCTTTGATCATTTTTGAGCCAATCACTGGAGCCATACAAATCATGTGACTAATTATTCTAAATAATGACATCCTGAATGTGCCGATTGGCTGATTGCACTCTAAAGTGTAAGTGTAAGTGTCCTGAGCTGTGACATCAATGCTGTGACAAGCAGCAGACGGGGAATATTTTTTAATTGTATTTTACACACTAAACCAAATTAATGACATTTTTGTGATGAATGAAATAATATTTGCAGCTAATATAGTATGTTGCTTGTAAAAAATGCTATTTAGTCAGATCACAGTGCTAATAGGAAAATTAATTTACTGTCTTCCAATTTAAGGATAGTCAACACAGTACAGAGAGAAACAGAGAGCCCAACGCAAGTTTCGTGGCATAACAAATAATTACATAATTAATTTTGGCTACAGCAATTATGTTAAATCTGTTCATGTATAATACATTTTCAATTGATTGCGCATAATTCTCAATACTGGCCACACAGTTAGCACAGCCATCAAGTGTTTAGCATGTAAATGTATAAATAATATGCACTATTAAAAACTGTGCTTGCAGCGCATTCAAATCAGGGAATTTAATGTTAATTGAAAAGACATTCTTAATTCAGTTCTGCTGGGGACTCAACCAGCCTTATAGCTTCAGAACCACCTCGTTTTACTGTGGAGTCATGACTACCCAAATATTGACATTCAAAGAGCAAATTCACAGAATTGGATTCATATGCTTTGTGTGCTGTAGGAAGGGAACGCAATCTGCTAATGAAAAATGTGGCTCAAGTCTCTGGGAGATCTGATCTCCAAGAGCTGTTTGTATGCATTTATCTCTCCCTCTCCTCCACCCCTGCCCCTCTGTTGAGGTTAAGCCTGCGTTTTATCTCGGACCAAGTTTTAAATATTTTCAGACCCGTTTTTTCCTCGCTCATCTTTCGTTCCATAGAAAATCCGCCACAGAATGTGTGAAGCTCAGCAGTCGAGGACTTCAAATCTATATGTATTTATTCCGCTAAACCTCTACAAAGACACTTTTAGCCCACATCCACTTCTGATGTTTCTTCATTGTTTGCATGTGACGTGTGACTCTCTGAGATCCTGGTTCATCTCAGGGACGAGAGTCAGTCCGGTAAATGTGTCTGTGACAAAAGGACAAACGCAACTAATGTATTCCTTTTATTTCGAACAGCCAAGCGTGAAGTTTTATCACAATAATGGCAAATATATCCGAGAATTTTCCTTTTCAGGCTTCCTAAGATGGAGACAAACGGAGGAAGCAGGCACCTCCTTCAGATTGTGTTGACCTTCAGAACTGTACAGAGCAGGAACACTCTTGAGCTGCTCTTCTCTTAAAGCTTGATAGTGGCACTGACATTATGTTAATTGCAGTCATTATGTAACATATGTACAATTGTAATGAAGTGAAGTTTTGTACTGAAGATGATACGTTTAAAAAATTGGGATCAGCGAGAGGTTTGATGGCAGCTACAATCACTCAGGTGCTCATCACAGGGTACTCAACAAACTTAAGTGAGATTCTAAATTGTGTGTACAGTATATAAGAGTCCCTGAAACAGCACATAGCTAATAACACATATCACTTCACAGGACAGAGAAATATACACATCTGTCATTGTGTACCACCTTCAGAACGTGTATTCAAGGGCTTCTGAGAAGTTTGCTTGACAGATACAAGAAGCAAACAAAAAAGTAACTAAAGAAATTAATTATTAACACACCTAATACATATGCAGTCACACTTCTACTAAGAATTATGGGAAATGTAGTTTGGTTGCTCAAGCCTGTTAGATTACCAGCTAGATAACCCATCTTAATCATTCCTACTTGACTTAAATCAGGCCTTTAGCAAACCTGCTGGGCAACACCCTAGCAACACCTCAGGCAACCACCAAGCAACCCTCTAGCAACACAAAGGTCACCTTAGAAACCATCCAGCAGCTAACAACCCAGACACAACTTAACAACTCAGAACACTTAACCATGGTGGCAGTGAGATTTTACAGGCATTTACAAGCACCAAACGTTGAAGTGGATCAATTACAGTTGCTATCATGTGGATTTTAGTGATGAAACGTTAGCAGAAGATAATGTGGCGGCTGCTGTTTGTAAAATGTGTCTTAACACATCATTTCAGAATACCTTCAACAATAGCTTCAAAGTTGTGAAACAGTGACTCTCTTTACCCCTGCTAATGAATGTCAGTGTATACAGGTAATTATTTTTTCCAATCTAATTGGAAATTTAATTGCCTACAGATTAGCCATGGAAGGGAAGTAATTGCCTTGGCAGACGTATGAAAGTTCGTCTGAAAGTGATTCTGTTCAATGGCAGCGCTTGACAAAGACATATTTCATATTGGGTGTTAACAAGAAATTCATCTTTTACAGCTTGGGCTCGCTGCTATTAAAAGGACTCGCTGAAACTTGATTATTTCCCATCGTGAGCACAGCCAAGTGTCATCAGAGAAATGAGGGAGACCACTGTAGTAGATCAAGATGATATCACACATTCAGACATCATCAGCAGAGTTCTCTGAAATGATCCTCAAAGCTCCAGGACTGATCTGTCAGGTCAGCAGAGCTGTGACGTTTCATAATGTGTCCGAACATTAATATAAATGATTTACAGACTATAAAAGCATACAGGCAGCACATATGGAGAGCAGACCTTGTCGCCCAAACATGTGTATGTGGGCTGTTCTGTGACTATTATGAAAGGCTTTTAAAACAGACATTTGTATTTACATTGTATAAAATGTATGTACATATATAATAGTAATAAATGAAAACAAATATATAGGTTATGAATGGTAATAAAGCTGATCAATTTCTTGATGCCAATTGGTCATTGTAGAATTCCAGCTTTGGTAGAATGCACCATATAGCAAAAGCTGTGACTCAAAACATTTCTTAATGTGGTTTAATTTGTGTATGTCACTAAGTGTACATACATGTCTATAGACTATATATTCACAATACATCACGGCCTCTTGTACATTATTGCTTTGGTATCACTATCTATTTAATTACATCTTCACTTACCAACACACATAAAGTTTGACTTTCACTGACTCTAAATGCATTGTTAATGTAATACTTATGTTATTGATTTGTAATAAAATGGTTATTACATTGTTATTACAAAAACTTTCCACTTTAAATAACTTTGATAGAAATGTCTTTTGATTTGCAAATTAGCTTCCACACAGTGTTTGTAGGATGTCAGTTGACTGAGAGACATATCTAAGACCTGACATTTTGCCTTCCTTTGTGTTGACTGTCCTTATCAGAATGCAAAGGTTAACATTTTGTGTCAGAACTGTCACGCTGTAAACACACTTACCTGAAAGCCAGCAAGTCTATCAATTTACTGAAGATATTTGCATAGATTAATCATGGATTAATCTTTCTCTCTCATCATCCAAGGAACATGGTGTATAAACACAATCTTGAGTGATTTCCACTGGGTGAAACATCATTTCTGTCTGACATTATATGAGTGTGGTGTTGTTGTTATTTATTGTTGTTTTATTTCCTCAGTTCTCCTCAGACTGAACAAGAGCATCATCTGTCAAAAAGCTCTTTTTTGTGTTTGGATGCTAGATTTCTCCAGTGTGGAGAGGTAAAGATGCCACACAGAGATGCTTTGTGTTCACTGACAACAAGACTGGCAGTGTGTCATACCCTGAATTGTACCTTCTAGAAAACGATGAATTCATAAGCACACAATTAGTTGTGTATTTACAGAGACTGTCCCCCTGGCTCTTAGATTACTCTTTGCTGGATTTGAACCTGCAACCTTTTGGTCACATAGAGTTTTAAGCACTATATCACACAATGTAAAACCACCATTATTACTGCCACTATTTTTTGCCTATAGACATTGATCCCTTGAATTGTACAGCTTGCTGGGGAGACACTTGCTGACTGAGCTTATGACTGGGCAGTGCACTAACAACCACCTTAGAACACCTTAGAAGCTGCATAACAGAGTGTTAATAAACTTAGAAATCCAACTGCATAGCAACACCTTAACAACCACTTCCTTCCTGGGTATGGCATGTACAAGCACCATTTACATTTAATTCAGAAAAATACAGATACTAAATACTATTATTGTTATTTAATTTGATATTGTACAGATCGTTAATATGCCAAGATATTATGCACAAACTGGACAGTCTACGGTTTCTGGTATGCTTGATTTTTATTAAAATGTTCCTCTATTGAAGTGACTTCAATACCTATTTAACTCGATCGGAATGTTACGATCATTTGATTCATAGGCAGCAATTATTAAGGCATCTGCAGATGGTGCAGAGAATCAAGGTGACGTGGAGCCGTGCCCAGCCGTATCCAGACTGTTCTAGCCTTCGGTCATAACATGGCTCATATAAAGGGGAAGTTGGCTGAAGTCCTGTCAGTGGATAAAATCTAATCCGTGACTAAATTATACACGGCCATTGGTGACTATCCATTGAACACATTTTGCTCCGAGTCCACATTTAATCTTGGTCTGAGAAACAAGGGTGCAGTCACCTCAAAGTTGAACAGCCTCATTCTGCAGATAGAATCAGAACGTTTTGTTCATGATTCAAGGTCACATCATTTAGATAAAGTTGTTTCTCTCTGGGAATGATTTCAGTGTTACCCACACCAGTGCTGAGATCACCATCAATCATCGCTATGTTAATATATGATGTGTGCATTATTCCTCACAATACTGTATGATGGAACACCAGACTCTCAGATTCAAGGCTTGAGTTTCATCTTGTCCTAACATACCAATACAAAGTGCACCAGCTTAACAAACCAGACAAACTCTGAGCGAATATTTTAGCATGGCAGCGTAAGTGCTTGAACCACAAGCAAAAAATGTTGTTTTCCCTTGTGCTGAAGATTTCTATGATGCAACCCTGCTGAAATATTTCCACACATGAGGGTTCACCTTATCAGAGTTATGGATAACCGTTCAGTGAGTGTTTTTGCTAAATGATGCACATGTCATAACAAACGAACAGAACCGTGCTGTGATTTACCCTGCGCCATTACACGAGTTCAAAGCATTCACCTTACCATAAAGACAAAGCTTGACAGACGCCGAACGTCATGATAATGATTTACTGTCAAAATGACACTTTCGTCAAAATGAAGTTCTTTAGCATGTCATTAGCAAAGTGACTGTTCCTAAAACAAGCACATCAGTGACATGATGAAAAACTTTGGGATTTAATTTGACATATTTCTGAAACATGTTCTAACAGTTTTCAGTGTGGAATAATGTAGGACTTGATTTTACACACTTGATTTGAGTGAATAGTGAAGTAATGGCTGTGATATGATTAGCAGTGTTTGCTAAGGTCAACATCACTGTTACTATCACTCACACTTGTTATACGGTTTGAGGTTTGAACACACTGAAACTGAGTGATGCTGAAGCTCAAATCTTGTAGTTTGTTGGATTGTTGTTCATAATATAGCAACGTCTGACAACCACTCACATTCTGCCACTTTAATCTTCTTTAAAACGCCTTAATAAGTCATGTACAATAAGACCAAAAGCATTTATTAGGACAGTAACAGTCATTTCATGCTGTGATGAGGAGTAACAACCTGTCATTCACATCTCCACCGACTCTGATGGGATGTCCGCCTGAGGGAATATATCTGCCAATGATGTCACTTTCTTCAGACGTTCCTGTGAGGAACAAACATCTGCAGTCAGTTTTTCAGTCCTCTCACCATGTATGAACCTGAGGCAAGTATCAGCAGGATTCTTATATTAGCATTTTCACATTGTCAATACAACCCGCTACGATGAGATGTGCATGAAAACAACACTAATCAAACTAGCGCTTGTGTACTGTAACAATGCTGAGGGAAAGGCGAGAAAATTCAGGCCCAGTTTTATACGCTTTCGGCAGTCTGAAGGAAAACGACATACATTTGTCTAAGAAAGAGTAGTGTAGTGTTTTCAATGTAAAATACTTTTTTAATAACTACAAGTAATTTGTAGGTTGATTTGTGAGTACATCTATAATACCTAGAGAAGTTTATTTCAGAAGGGGTGAAAAATCAATGTACTGGTTTTAAGAACTTTGGTTTCCTATGAGTATAATTCCAGCATCTACCAGAAGGGGCTAAGATGGGTCATGCTAACCAGCCAGTTCCTGACCCACTGGTGTGACCATGGTGCTGTGAAACATTGCTCAGTTTGTTTGAGCATTCCAACCAGCCTGACATTTTAACATCGCCTCAATCAGTGGTGTGGGTTAATTGTCATTAAAACTGAGAACACTGTAACGGTGTGTAAAGGCTATTAAGAAACAAAAGAAAAGAACAAAATAATAATCCATATGCAAATATAATAAGGAAAAATAATCAGAATTCAGCATGCAAATATCACCATGATGTCCTGGCTGCCTTTAAATGTGAAAATATTGAAATGTGAAACTCAAATCAATAAGTCTTAAAGTTTCTAAAACAAGTTCGCAAAATCCAAGAACAAACAGCACACTTCCGACTGAAATTATCTACCATAACAGTCTGTACAGAGTTTGTATGTTAAGTGGTTGGGGCTGAATTAATTGCAGTCATTTAGCACATAAGGCTAGAGGTTTAGAACAAATCCTTACCAGAATGTTTGAGGAACAAAACGACTGCTGCCTCATGAGCACTGTAATTACCTGCAGAGAAGTCTGCCAAGTTTCATTATCTGAGGGACGAAAAAGAAACTAGATTATAACATATCTCAGTCTTTTTGTCATTTTCCAAACTTATCTTGAAACTACAGATCTGAGGCTGGTGGTAAAAAGAACAAGCGATTGATGCAGCACAGAACAGATGCAGTGCAGCTTTGACACAACTGAGAGACAGTTTCCAAACTCCCAAATGAGCACACAAGGATTTGAGCTGATCAGAAAGAGACTCTCTGACTTTATACCACTTATCACTAACAGTTTATAACATTAATTACCCACATTTAAAAAAGCTGCAGTCATGGCTTCACCATCATGCTTCCTTAACTAGAGATTCGATTTTAGCTTAAAAAATTGGGCAGCACAATCTCGTAGACCTACAACTTACAACGTAGACTTACAAACAATATCATAGAGACTTGGGGATTCTTTTGATGTGGCCAACCAAAAACCACTCAGAATACCCTAGCAACCACCCTATATACAATGGCAACAACACAACAACTTTCTAAAAAGCACTCAACACTATAGTGTCTTTAAATATATTTAGATATGTATCTAACGTATCTACGTATTCATATACGTATCTAAACTGCTAAATTATATTCAATAATTTTAATGGAAGTTATTTTAAAGAAAGTAAACTGATAGGTCAAGTCATTATAGTATAGCTTTTTCAGAAAGAAATAATAAGAGCACTGTTTGGTCTCCAGTCATTTCATTGAACACTATCAGTGTAAATTCCAGCTCATCATCTTGATCTCACTGTGGCGGTATAATCCTGCAGTGTATTGTGGGTAGTCTCCCCCACTGGCTGAATGGTGAACACACTAATAGTCAGTGGTGGCTCTGCTTTTCTGTGGGGCAGCTCATGTTTAATGCACAGCCCTGCTGAGCTCTGAGTATTGATTTGTAAATGCACGTCATGTGTGTTTATCCGCCTAAGATTCTTACCATTGTTTCAGACGGCACATTTGCATAGGAGCAAGAGCCGAGGAGAGAGAGTAGATACGTTTGTGTGAGAGAGAGAGTGTGTGTCTGGGGGGTGGTTGGTGATGGTGATGAGATGTCACTTAGAGGAAAACAATAGGAAAAGACAGATGAAAAGAGAGAGACCTGTGATAAGTGCACAGGAAGTGAGGTGCAGTTGCTGATGTTTATGATCGCTGTGATTATTTTTGGAAAGTGAGTAGCTAGCATTTATGTTGTCAGTTTTATTTATCTTTTGGTGCACATTCTTCATGTCTGCTGTGTGTGTGCATTAAGTTTGCAAGCATTATTGTTGTTGTGTGTCATTTAGTGACTGCTGTTTATGTTTTATTTTGTGTTCTGTGCATTATGTGTTGTTTGTTATGTTTGGTGTTTGTTGCATTTTGCGTTTGGTGCACATTGCTTGTTATGTTTGCTGTGTGGCGTTTGGTGTGCATCTAGAGTTTGATGTGTTTGTTTCATTTCAAGTGTGCTGTTTGTTATGTTTGGTGTGAGTTGTTTGATTTGGTTATTTATTTATTTTGACTCAATGTCTTATTTTGTCTCAATTCTGTTTTTAGGTATAAACAAAGGGACAAAACTCAATAAGAGCTTTACATATATGACAAAACATTTTAAAATTCACTTTCATTTAGTGTCTAATAAATGTCTTTCCTATAGAACAGAATCATAAATGCCATCTCTTCAAAATCTCAGCTGTTTTTCAGCAGCAATAAGATGAAATAGTGAGCAAATAGAGATTTTCCCTCTGCTTGTCAAATGTTATGACACGTGTCTCCTCTGGAGTTTCAGAGGAAATCTTAACAACGTGTCAAACTGTGCTCAGATTTGCCAAGATACCAATGAAATCAAAAGAAACCTGTTCAAATACTCAATTTCTCATCTTCTAAAACCATATTATCTGATCTGTGCAAACCATGTGTATGCCCATTTACGTTCAGCATCTCAAGAACTGTGCCTCATTTGTCTGTTTCTCCTTCAGAAGGAGAAACAAACTTAACTAAAACATAACTGAGAATCTCAATAATCTCCGAAGCGATAAAACAGCCTCTGAGGATGCTGCTCTGAATGGCTGTATTTATGTTTTGGTGAACAGTGTTCTGAGTAATGTGCCGGTCTGTCTGGCAGTGCACACTTCCTGTATCAGTGGCTAGGGGGTGCACTGTGGACAGAGGAAGCAGCACTAATATATTCCTCTCTGGCTGCTGCGAGCTGGTCACATGGGGAGCCAGTGCGAGTTTAAAAGTGCTTTGGTTTCTCAGCCAGTGCAGTGTGAGCTTTTGCCTGAGACACACACACACATACATACACACAACACGCCTTTGCCTTCAGCGCGGCAACTTTCTGTATCGGAGCTTGTCTGACGCACGCGCTCACACACTTTAACATCTGTGTGCAGCTATTAAGAACAAAACAGACATTGAGGAACAGAGGAAGATAAAGCAAGAAAAAGGAAGCAAACGCTTTTTAAGTGAGTACATTGATATGTTTCTTTTTATAAGCTGTCAGTCATTTTTAAATGGGCTCATTTTGATGACTATATCTCTGTGTGGTGCAGTTTGAGCTGTGCGTGTTAGTGAGGACCTTAAAAGATGGGCAGATTTTTGGAGCTTATTTTGGTGTTGTTTTGGAGTTTAGTGGGATCAACAAATGATTGGCATATGTCACCTAATGGACTATTTCCTGCTTGAACCCGGTGTCACTGTGTAATGTAGCCAGGAGCGTCCGTGGATCTCAGCTGCATGTAATGCACGTGATGAAAGGATGCGCGCATGTCAGGCAGCCGCGCACCATGCGAGAAATGTGATCCATGCAGCTTCACTCCGGGAGGCAAACAAAGTGGCCAGCGTGCTGTAGAGGGATACGGGGGTGAAAATCAGGGTACGGAGGAATGGGGGAGAAAGACAGGCAGCCGAGTGAAAGTGCAGGGGCTTTAAAAGTCCTGACACTGGGCACACAATTAGCCCCGGCATCTGTTATCTGTGCCTTTTTTGTCACCGCTGCCCTGAAGGCGCGGGTCAGGGGACGAGCTGACCCAGTGTCAACACTGCTGCATGGAAGCCATTATCAGGAGCTGATTGATTAGTTTTAGCGGAAATCTCCTCATCTCCTCCTCCTTCTCCTGCTGGGGATGCAGTTCTGCCGGTTGTAGCTCGCTCCTTGTCTTTGGTTTCTTCATTTGTCTCCGGGACTTTATTTATGGGAGAATCGGATGAAAACGTTACAACATGAACATTATGACTTTGTGACGTTATTTTCATGACAAGCAGGTTTTCATGCATTTAATGCATCCAGATTATTACATTTTAAAGGGGTTTGCAATAATTGTACTTGGTGGTTTTCATTACTATAGTACAGTAAGCTTTACTGTATTCAAGTAAAAATTACTGTAATGTCATGTTTTGTTTTTCCAAAAAATGGAAGTTGGCATGCATTAGAAACTATAACCACAATATAAATGTATTACAATTTAAATAGAGATTTGCTTAAATTGTGTAAACGACTGACCCAGAGTAGTTCTTGCAACAGGTTTCATAACATTCACCCATAGAAAGATTCTGCTGGTCTTTTGGACCTGTTGAGATGTAACGTCAGTGTGTTGGTGGGCTTAGACTCTTCATCTGTAAAACAGGGACATGCTGTGGAGGTAAAACTCTCTCTTTGCTTTTAAAGTCTCTGTCCTCCTCAAACTAGCCCACAGGGGGGTCAGCTTAACTCTGGTGGGGTTGCCAGTCTTTTAATGACTCCCTGTTTCATGCCTTATTGAGAGCAGTGACTGAATGGCTCCCGGACAGCAACTTTTCTTTTTGAAAGAGGGTCTCTGCTTTCTCTGTTGCGTTTCAGTTTGTAAACCCCTTGCTGAAGGCAGCCGAGCAGCCTGTTGCCGGCACCTGGTTTTAGTTTGAGTTAAGCACACAAACGGGGATAAGAGCAACACGCGCTGGTCCGGGAGCCTCACGGACAGACGGTGAATTAAATCACCAGCTCAATAGAAGAGGAAAAGCTCTGCACACGCTCTTCGTCACTCGCCTCATAACGCTGGTCTGTCGGCACACAAAGGTCTTCAGGAGCAGAATATGAGGATGGTTCTGCACGCCCCGTGCACGAGTTTCTCGCTCTAATCGTGTCCTGCCTTGAAACCGTGTTTATGATTCAAACAGAAGAAACGTAAAATAAAACCAGCATAATATTTCCTTTAGCAAACTTACCCCTCAGATAAACATCCTTAAACAGATGTCAGAGCACAGGCTGATCACAGACAACGGGGGCTTGTGATGTTCTCCTCCCTAACATACACAAATTCTACAAATTAGAAGCTGGTGTCTGAGGAATCTGCCAGGAAAATGCTTCCACTGCCGGCTACTGGTCTCGTATTCAGAGCCAGGAATGAGTCGAAATAGTTCGTGTTTTTTATGAACTACGTGTTAAAACAGATACATCTTGCTGTTGTTATCTGTTGGTTTTTTGTCGCACGTTTAGTTATGATTTTGTTGATTTATTGCTCATTGCATTCACAGTAAATACAATTTTCACGATGAGCAGCTATGTCATTTTTCCAGCTCTTAATTTAACCCTTCACTGAGCTAAATAATGTGATGTGACTGCAGTGTGATATAAGGTTAAAGTGAATGGTGCAGATTTCACGTGCTGTATTCGTTTTCATAAATTAGGTTTAAATGCGAGAAGAGAAGTCGTCCTTCCGATTCCACATGGCTCAATAAACAGCCATTAATCTTCACTTTAATATAGAGTGACACTATAGACTATATTTGCATTTCCTCAAGCACATGCCAGTGTAAAGCTTTTACACAACCTCTTATAAAAACCATTTAGCAATTTTAACACTTGAATCCTTTTGAATAAAACTTGAATTAAAGTTCTTTAAAGAAACAGAAAAGCTCACAGAGAAAGAAAAGTAGATGTAAATGTATTATATGTCTACAGATTATTTTCACTGTTTCAAGGTGTCTTTGCACTTGCTGCTCTCTTGTAGATTTACTGCTTCTGCTTGGGAATGGAAATAATGTATGTTGTACATTCATCTACACATTGCATGTATTCCTCCGTTGCACTTTCATGCCAGCAGAAGTGCTGACCACATGTAGTGAGTAGATACAGCTTTAATCATGCATTTGTTTATTCACACCTTTAGGGCTCAAAGTCAACCGCTAATTGATTAAATTTAGTCTTCTGTTCTGAATATTCAAGACAATTAGCTCCACCCAATGGCGATTCCCCGCCTCTTTCAGATTTGCCTCTGCTTGGAGTTGATTAATCCCTGTGCTGCATAAAATCTATTATCCTGCCTTTCAGCCCTGAATCATAAATAACCCATTTAGCTCAAGCATGTGACTTAATCTCGGTCTTTTCCATGATAACACCCATCACATTCATTGACAATGAGGAGATTGTCATTGGGTATTATGGTTTAATTGCAGATATAAGACAAGTATCCTGGTTCAAGGTCAGGGCCCAAGAATAGCCCACGCATACCTGAAGGCACATAGCACAATATGGCACAACTTGCAAAAGTAAACTAAATAACAACCCCTGAATACCTCAGAGCAGAAGTAACCCAGAAAAATGCGGAAGCTCTTCTGTGACCACGATGAGCTTTTAATCTATTAATCTATCTGCTGATCCTGAAACTCGAATCAATGCTGGCTTTTATATTTCCATTAAACGAGAAAGGGAATGAATAAATAAATCATGTCGTCAGAGTGACCGGCCCCCTTCTTCTGGAGAGCTGTCACAGATGGACCCCTTCTTCCTGGTGTGCGCATCACAAATCATGTTAGTGCTCTGGGGCAGAGTTATTTACCCAATTTCCCTCCATGCCCATGGCTTTTAATGGTGTGTCTGCCTTATTAGTGACACTACTGTTGACAGCCAGCAAAGGAAAGAGGGGTGGAGAATCTGGAGGAGGAGGAGAAATTGTGTTGACTGGGAAACGTTAATTGCATTAGCATTCCCCATTTGGCCTTTGACTAGACTGGACTGGGGAAAATGCCAAGCTGCATTTCACTGTTTACACCCCTGCATGGGCTGCTATGAACCCTGGCAGATATTCAAGGTTGAAGGCCTTGTACACGTCACATTTGTTTGCACACTGATCCTAAACATCCTACACAAGCTGTCAATCTTACAATTATGCCTAACCTCTCTCATAACTTATTAATGCTATAGTCAACTTTATACATGCAGTATATAGACCTATCCTGCTTTCAGGAGATGAATGACTAACCATGTAAATACAGAATGTGACTGATGTGCAGTCACAGGTGTATCTGTTTTACTTCGGCTTTGTGTTGGATTCATTTCATCAAAATCTGAGATCAGAATGACTATTTGTAATGAGAAATTCAGTCTGATCTCGTGGGAATGTGTAACTATTTTACGAGGTGGTGAATTGTATGATGTGAGCTGTAGAAAAATGCATGACCCCCAATCCTAACATCACAGGGGTAAAAGCAGGTTGAAAAGTATGAGAATGCTCTAATTTATATGAATTAGCCGTTAATTTATTAAAGAGTGAAACAGTTACCAATTGCAGGAGAATTGTGTTAGATTGATCTTAGCTTTTGTTTTGTGTCAAGTATCAATAAAAAGAGAAAGTAATCAATTGAGATGAAGTACTTTTAATTTGCAGATAAAGGGCTAGATTCACTAGATTATGCCCCCAAAAAGCATGACCACATTTTATCATATTTCATTGAATTTCCAGCAGAAATAATTAAATCAGGTCACTTGTTACTGCTGTATACAATTACTTTGCTGCATAAAATGTTGGTTATACCAGCCACCCCTACAAACTTCTGCACTTTACACAAAGTTTCTTTAACAACACTGCTGTAAATTATGTTTTTACATGTGCAGTTCAAATACAACCATGCATCTTAACAATGAACACTATCACACTGTCTTAATGACAAGAATAAGCTGTTTAATAAAGAATAAGTCTATCCTTCCTCTCTGCAACTTTTCAATTCACACGTCCTGCCTGCGAGATATTGCTCAGTCTGTTTAAAATAATCTTCTCTTTTTCCTTCTTAACTTAACATGCCAAGTTAGCTTGTATTGTCACCTGCAAGCATGATTCGATTTGGAGCGTTTAAAAGGCTTTTAATTGAAAACGGTGCCTTTATTGACAGCGCTGTGAAGCCCTGCAGGTGGACTCGGTCTGGCCTGTAATTCTAGCAGTCTGGGTGTGATACGATTGTTTTCTCTGAGCGTACTGAATGAGCTCCACTGCCTGCTGCCTACAGCTGTTCCGACCTCCACACAGGATCTGATTTCTAGAAGAGAAATACTTTCATTAATGTGGCTTAATAGCGCTGCCCACATTGATCCTTTTGGAAGGTAGGAAGGAAAAATTTGGAAGCTTTGTTCCAAACCTAGATATCCGCTTACCTGGAATTCTAACATCACAGTAAGAAATCAGGAATACTTCTGGAATACTTAACAACACAAATAAACAGAAACTCAACTTACAACAGATATGCTGATGAGCATAAAAATACACAGCACACTTTGAATTATACTGAGCTGTTTTTATTAATGCTGTTCATTATGTAATTAAATATAGATTTTATTTAATCAGCATTTGTCGGCCATCTTTTTATCTTTATTTCACTAGGCTTGTTCTAGTGCATTCTGGGAAGTCTTCTCTTGAAAGGGACTTGGAATGTTATATTAGAATTAGCCTGAAACGAGATATCTTAGGAGGTGGCATAATTAACCATAATCTGTATGCAACACTTGGAAGAGCTTTTACATTGGGAGAGTTCATTTGATGCTTTAAAATGCTGCCTCTGTAGGCAGCTCACAAGGATTTGGAACAGAGCATGTTAGTAGACCTGAGGGGAAAAAATGAAAGGTTAAGAAAAATGTCTGACCGCTTTAAGAAGAAACTACATAATTTTTTCAGTATAATCATGTAATTTGCTGTTCCAGTAAATCTCAATTGCTGTAAGGGAGATGAATCTGACTGCTGCACAAAGTAAAATCAATGCAATGGAAAACAGTTTATAAAAGATGTTTGTTGCTGATGGTATGTATGGAATGTAAGAACCGCTCTTAATGCGTTTGGTGTCCAAGTGGTCTGACGGCTCAGATAACAATATCTTACCAACAGATGGCAAGTTTAAAAATCATTTATGTGAATCTGCGTTTGTGGCATTTTTAAAACTAATTGGACTGTGATTACAGTAAAATGTCAGGCTGCGCGCGATGACATCATCAGGCTGATGGTATTTTCAGAATGAGGATTCCCCTGCTGTTTGCTCATTAGGGGTTTTGGTTGATAGTTTAATTTAAAAAAATATATTTCAGCTGAAAATACACTGTACACATAAACTCGTTATTTCAATTGCACACATTCATTTTATAAATAGCATGATCAAACATTAAACACATTTGTTTTCAAAGACCTGTAATTTATCATCAAAATTCTTGTAAATACTTTTGTTTATATTGAAAAGGAGTCACATATGAAACAGTTAAAGTAATTTTGTATTTTGTGTATATATATACAGTATATATTGGTACATATGTACATATATGTACATGAGTAAGATGAGATGCGTCATTCATATAATGAAATACAGAAGGGCAGTTTGATTGGAAGTGGTTAATCTGCTCAGAGATAGTGGCTCTTTTTTAACCCCGCTCACTCCACAGGGAAGCTGTTTCCTTAATCCTGCTTTTAATTACGACACAAACCATAGCTCTTATCTGGTAAATAGTTTTCCTCTGTATTCCCACTGATTTCCCATTCCTGCTGATTTCCCTGAAATAAGAAGGTTTGACAAATGCTCAACACAGGTGGTGGAGTAAAGCTGGCCTAAATTTATAGCTGCACTTGTCCTTTCTATGCCTTCCAAAATAATGACACATTCTGATTAACTGGCAAAACAGTGAGCAGCAAAAACAGTGGAGCACAAATACGCTAATGGTCGCTAAAAATAAAACGCTTGACAAGACTGCATTAAACTGTGTGTAATTTAAGTGCTTTGACAGCTTAGGTGGAAAATATAGTGATGTATAATTTACCTGAGAGTCTGTGAGAGACCGTAGCCAAGATTTAAACCTTGTGTAAACAGTTAGAAGTGAATTTTAAGAAAATGTTTAAGCATTAGTCTTTGTCATGAGATGTGTGTAGTGTAAGTATTAAAGCAAGTGAACTTTGCCAGGGAATGACATTTATATAATATACTGTACAAACAGAGGAACCCGGGGGCTGCTTGTCACACTTTTATTTAATACTTCTCTGCTATTCTCTACAATGCCAGTAAATCACTTGCATATGCCACCAAATTTTACGCAAGGTGACTAAAAGATGTTTTTAATTAGCCATGTTTTAATGGTTAGTAAATTATCCAAATGAATGTTTGAGTTAGATAAGTTACTCAATATTTGTATATGCTATGTATCAGTATTCTTAAATTAGATTATTAAACTCATTGTCATTAGCTCAGCAACATAGTATTAAATAACAACACTGCTGTTGTATGTTATGTATGTATGCTAAATCAGTCACTCATGACCTGCAACTTAATTTAGGATGTAGTCAGCAGGCAGCAAGTCTGCTTATTAGGTTTTGAAACAGAGCCTCAAACTCAAATTCCACTAAGCTGTCATGTTAATTTTGACACTTACATTGTTGCATATTTCTGCTTTGAATATACCTGTAACAATGCATGACTTTAAAACATCAAAGTTACACTACCAAGAATCTCTGAAGCAAAATTCTGCTTTTAAACAAAGTTTAGAGTACATAAATGCATACTTTGGCCTAGTTAGCACAAAGGTGGCATGCGATGGCACAGCGGGGTGCTCTTAGCGTTTAGCATGAGAGTGTTAGAGGAGGTGGAAATTGTGTTCGCACGTTAACTACAGCGCTTCACCTCACAAAATATGATGAGACATCATTGAGGTTTTAAAGAAAGAACTGAGACATCAAGACTTTTCTAATGCCCAATTCTGTTGTCATCAGTTGATTGGAGGTGTTCATGGTCTAACAAGCCTGGCTAGTACAATGTTAGGCTTGCATAAAGTGCTGCATGCGCTAACCCTGACAATCCACACAGCCTCCGCACTAAAACTCCCAGTATGTCAGGCGGGAATTCTGAACCTTTAAATGCATCTAATACATAAACTGACAGCAAGCCCAGGCTGTTTATCCTCTTGCACATCACACGTGAACTCTTGAAGGAGGGCTAGATGTTCTCAGCAGAGCAGGAGGCAGCGCTCTGACAAACTATGATAAATGAGTTGTTTACTGATATTTTATGGTGGCTGAGGATGGTGGTTGGGGAGGAGATGCGTGTTAATGAGAAGGAAGGATGCAGAGGAGATAGGCTGAAAGTACATTGATAAGAGGAACTCTAAAGAGCACATGCAGGAAGAAGATGATTAGATCACGCCACAAATTGGCATATGTGAGATGCAGCCCTCATGATGGTGCTTCAAGTGATGCTTGTCTGGGCTAAACCTGCACTGCTTTCAAATCATGAATATCAGTTTAAAAAACAAATATTTTTGAACATAAAATATTAAAATATTAACAGTAAATAATTAATTTTTTAATAATTTAATTTTTCATTTGAGGTGAAGTATTAAAGAGGTGCGGTCATCCTCCTCTTTTTTTGTCTCACGTGATGTTTAGATCGAGCTTTAGACGTTATGGTTTAAAAAATAACCAGATGAATTAAACTGGGCAGGTATTCAAAACTACCTGTAGTTACTCAACAACAAGATATTCTTCTCAATACCTTTATTTACTTTCTGACTCTCAACTTGGTATGTTTCTTTGGCAACAGGTATGGCCGTAGATATATTGTATTTGCCTGTTTGTTTTTGCAACTTACTGCCAAGCACTGAAGTCAGACTGTGAGGTACAACCGTAGATTTGGACTTGAGTGATGAATGCAGGTCCAGCAGATTAAATAGCATTGTAATGCACTTTGTAATGATCTTATATGGGCACCTCGAGTGTCTGCCTCTCCTGTGCTCTTAAAATTCACTTACTGTGCAGATACTCCAATGTCTGATGCTTCATTTGTGAGTTTTCCCTATAGTGGGTGAAACACTTTGTCTCGATGAAGGGCATTGCTGACAGCCTCATATTTTGTTGTCCTCATAAACTCTGACCAATCCAAAAACAACAGAGCGTGACACCTTCAGCAAGCAGATGCCGCAATGCCAGAAAATACCTACAAATATCTCAAACTATCTTTCAGGAAGGTATATAACAGCAATACACATATTTCACTCTAAGACTTTAATGGCACCAATTCAAAAATGACATATTAAAAAGGCCCCAATCACTCTGCCAACATAATTAATGTGCCAGTGCCTGGATGAAGCTGTAACTGAAGATCAGTATTAGCTGTCTCATTAGCATTTTAAATAAGATTGAGATTAGTTACATTGGCAAAATAATGCGGCTACCAGTGCAGGTTTGGGGACAATTTGGGCATTTTTCCATCTCCATCCAATTAGATCTTTGACACTCACATTTCACCTCCATTTAATGGAGAACAATTAAAGATTGAGTTGAGGATCCAGAGAAGAATGAGGAAAAGAGAACTGAGCTGATTTAGTCTGCCCAGAGAACCAGCCTGAAGTTAATGAAGAAGAGAAGAAGAGATGACACAGATGAGCGGCTAAATAGTTCCCTCTGAAGAGGTGTCACTTGATATCACTGAAGAAGCCCATTACATCCCCATTCCAGTTAGCTTCTGAAATTACCCAGTGATGACTGGACATAGAATGGAATGGAAGAGAAAAATATGTTGCCAGATATCATGAGAAATGAGTTTGAACCCATGATTAACTAAACTCAACTGGTTCTTAATAAGATTACCATCAGGACCAAAATTTTAAGTGGTGTTAACTGGTGATCCAACACTGGCCCAACAAACTGCAGCTGAACATATTTAATATAGTGTGTTGTAATATAGTTTGGTTGACTTCTACCAAGTAACAGATTTTGATTGGACACAGTGTTTAATGTCAGGTCTTATTATAATAGTTGAGAAGCCCATTTATATTGCTGTCCTAATTAAGCAAGATGATATGGTAAGTTGCATTTAATTATTTGTTTTTACCCTCTGCTGCCCATGTATCTGCCCACAGATCTGCCGCACAGGTTTGGCACTGAACTATGCAGCATTCTTTAGTAAACATGAATTGACCAACAACAAAAACACTTTCCTACTTTGATGTCGCAATTTACAATGGCTGACAAAAATGTCAAAATATGGAAGTGGATACAAGGTCTGTTTTATCAGACAGACCATCAAAGCAACTAATATTGAACATGAGCTGTCAGTCTGGCAAAAACACGGCGCACTGCATCAAGCTCTTATGATCAAACCCAGCACAACCCAGCAATAGTTTCTCCATCATCACACTTCATGTTGAAATCCCTTTAAACTTTAATCTGAGTTAAAAATGTTACGGCGGTAACTGACTACGCGGAAAAGGTCAACTGCTTTTGACGTCCCTCAGCACGCAGATGTTTAGCGCGATAGCATTTTTGACCACCTCTGCTGAATAATCTCTGCTGATGCTAGACTTGGCAACTACCTGTATTCTCATTAATCGATTCCCACCGTTTCACCTCCGCGGCCGTGACCCAGCTGATAGTGCATCGTCCTGTAAATGGTCCAATTAATTCCGGAGATCTCATAAAGTTGCAGAGCGGGGATGTCTTGAACAGGGCTGGCCAGTGTGAGCTATCAATTATGTGTCCAGATGACCTTGTGTGGCCTCATGCTGGGCGACTGCTGAACACACGGTCACTTACAAGAGTCTGGAGAAGATCTGCTTGCTGCATTTTTCTGTTTAACACAGTACATTTATTAAGGTGCTTGGCCTTGCACAGGTCAACCATGAAAACATCCGATGCCTTTAGTTTCCAATTTTTGAGGTCGTGACCTTGCATGGTGATATATGCAATAGCCAATACACATAATGTTCTTGACATAACACATAGCAACACCTCAACATTGTGGCAGCAGCTTTTTGCACAGGCGAGCTCCATTCACATTTTCTTAATGAAAAGGTAAAAAAAATTTAGTTGTGCGTAAGGGAAATTTGAGATCCATTTTGACTGATTGGAACGGTTCAATAAATCATTTCCTGCTTTGTTTTGTTCGGCGTATTGTTTTTTTCTATTTAAATACTGTAAATGGCAAGGAAGCACTGAAACTGTACCGCCAGCCAATCTGCCAGAACAGAAACGTGTGTCACACAGCGGCTGGACTGTCAGAAACCAGCGCGGGCACTTGCCAGCCAGTCCATCTGTCTGGTTCAGGTGTAAAGTCTTCCAGTTTGTGTGTGTTTGGGTAGTGGTCCTGTTTTTAGAAATTCATTTGGGAATGTTTGCAGAAGCACCCGTGTGGAGAAGCGCAGCTGGTGACATCTCTGGGTGCATCTCTGCAGAGCTAAGCATTCCAGAAAGCTGTACGTTTCTGCACTTCCCTCTCGATCTTTCCACATGAAGCACTTTCATCTGCTTTACAGTTATATCAGCTGCAGTGACACGGTGATATGTGCAGACCAACATCCATTAAAATGCTTCCTTCAATGTCAAACAAACATGTAATATCCCCGTTTCTGTCCCCTCGCTCACCAAACACGAGCAGGCAGGAACAAACGCATGTCCTGCCCGATGCTCACCGCATACTCAATGACTCCAGCTGATCAAATAAATAAATGGTATTCTGAGTAAAAGATTGATGAACCATCTAGAATATCTTTGGTTGATTAATCATATAGCTGGCAGATATTATACACAAAAATATGATGACGTTCAGGTAAACTGAACTGCTCGGGGATCGTTGCGTCCACACAGCAGACAGTGTTGATATTTGCAGCTGGTGGTGAGAGGAAGATTGCAGTTACATGCTTGTCTACAAGCCAGCATCATGTGATGTCATGTTCACATTTGTTTGGTTGGGTTGCTATGTCTGTTGCCTTGGCAAGTGATGAAAGCGCTTAAACAGAGTATTGCATTTCCTGAAATGAGAGGAGAAATGACGGTGACGGCCGGCTGCCTCGAGATCCGTTCTGTGCGCTCGCTTCGTAACCAGATCAGGCCAAATGCTGCAGACATTAGCATGTGTTTTCTGGAATGGGTAAGGCCTGGTGTTATTTGTACACATTTCTGAAATGATTGTGTAAGATTCAGCATATTGGATTGTTAGATTACTCTACTGAATAAAAAACAGCTAAGGGAGTTAGTTGGTCTCCCTAGCTGGTTGGATTTAATGGTTTTAGGGGAGTTTTGGGCAATTGGCAGTTAGTCAGGCTGGGAGACCAGCTGATTACCAGCTTAGTCTGACTGGGAAGCCAGCTAAACCAGCCTAAACCAGCTAACCACCTGTGATTGGAAAAAGCTGTTTTTTTTAACAGGGTTATCATGGCAGTGTTGAAACTGTGGCCATAATTGATGAGGATTTTATCTTATCTTTTGTGTACATTCTAACATTTAAATATTCAAATGTTGCACTACATTCATGAAAACATGATGTTACTAGCAGGGCAAAGCTGACAAATCGTTTAAACCAATCGTCCGTCAGCCTGTGTGAATTATTCGTTCCCTGCATCTGCTCTGTTGGTTTGTGGTGTTCTAGCATGTAATCTACAACATCCTTCGTCAGATAGCCGTCCCGTCCTGAGGAGTACATGTGTACATGTGTAATCCATCCTCTTGCCCCTTGCTTTCTTTTCGCAAAACCTCAGTTAAGGCTTCTTTCCTCAGCGTGACTAATTGCCCCGAATGGTGCGGCAAAGTTTGCTGGGGGTTTGTAGTTGCCAGTCATGTCATGTGACCGCAAGTATCTGAGAAAAGAACCACCGTGTCTCATTCGCCCATCAGCTGCTGCACTGCACCCTGGGTAATCCAAGCTTATTTGTTTTTATCCTCTGCTTTTCTGCCTTTGATAACCCAAATCCACTTACAACACCTATATCCCTTTCATGGAATGAGCAGAGAATCAGCCTTATTTTTGACCTTGGTAGATCAAAGTGGGCAATATATTTTATTTATGTGGGCAATAAATAAAAATATCATGGACAGGTCTCAAACAATATTTCCTGTTTGTGTTAGACCAACATATGACCACACATCAGGTTAATTATAAGTTAATGCATGTATTTATTTAGCCTGCAGTTAGACCAGTTACCTGTTATGTGGCAGAATAATTATTTAATAGTTGCGCTTGCTAAAACAAGTGACAATATATTTTTGTTTTCTAGATCCCCAACCTCAAATATTAAAGTTCCTTGTGCAACTTTTCCTACGTGTTTGTGATGGACAGTAATTAATACCTCCATAGTGTGCACTGCTGTGGAGAGGGCTGGTACTTTAAATTGAATGTAAACCAGCCTAAACCAGCTAACCACCTGTGATTGGAAAAAGCTGTTTTTTCCAACCGGGTTATCATGGCAGTGTTGAAACTGCTAAAACATATAACACACATATATATACACACACATATAACACATAATACACAAATAACAGCAGTGTCTCATCATAAACTACACCCACCACCAACAGCTGCATGTGATGCATTGCTAAATGAACAGGGAAATCATTTATTCAGATCTGAACGAGATTATGAACATTAAAATTTAATAAGCTTACGTGTAATAAATGTCTGACGCTGAGACGTGAAAATTCAGTAGCTGAATGAAAGAACCTCTTTGTGTCCATCACACATGAATAAAGAGCTAAATATAGCTCCTGCAAATAATGCTGATAGCTTGGATATATCAAATATGATCATCCTTCTCTTGTGGTCATGCTGTGTTCTCACATCCCATCTGCTCTGCAGTGGGTTTACAGTTGTTGCACTGATAATGTCTTATGTTTAAAATTGCTCACTAATCTTTTCAAGGCTGTAGTTTTCTGGCTTTTCACTGGGGTAAGAATCCCATATGCCATATCAGATCTTGTGTGATAAGATGACAATGTCATTGTACAGTATGATATCTAATCTACTAAGCACTTACACACATTAGCCATAGGAAAAGGGCATCTAAAGCTCTTGTTTTCTGTTTATAAATGAATTACAGGTGTTGTGCACATTCATTTTTATACATTATAGTTTTCAATATGTAGGTTTCTACAACACAACTTTTAAATAGAGACAGTCTTGTGAATGAGGCAAACAAATGACTCATTTTTGGTACAGACATTTCTTGTTTTTCATATTACCATTTTGTTGGCCTATTTGGCATAATGTCTTAGTATCTTGAGACCTGTGCTGTTAACCCATTTTACAAGAACCAACCATAAGAGTTCTTAAACCTGGTTAAAAACATCTGTATACTGCATTCACAATGTCATACTGTAGAAAGGTTAGATGTTATAAATGTTTGGATAAATGTAAGCAAGTAAACATCAACAGATAAACACATTTTTAGAGAAGAATTAGGTTTAGGGCTGTTTAGGGGTTTGATAGTTAGGGTTAAAGACATAGTTAGGGTTATATCATTTCTTTGACAGGAATATTGTTCTAGGACCAAACAAATCAAGATTATCATGATTTTTTGATTTGAGATTACCATGATTTAAATTTTACCAAATTAGACATGTTCCTGTTTTTTTAATATTTCAGTCAAGAAACCCTATTGATGGGGACAGTCATTGCTCCTGATAACATAACTTCTATCCTTTAGGCAAAGGTGGTTAAGAGTAGATAAACTGAAAAAAAAACAGCTGCTATTTAAGTCAGTATTTGGGTTGACAGGCTGTTTATTTTTCCATGACCTGTATAAAAGGCAAGCACGGTCACATTGAAAATCAACAGGAAAATGGTATGAATTTTAAACTGTGATTACTGAGCTGTCAGGTTTACTGATGCTGGTGCAGGGAAACGAATAGCAACACCAATGAATTTAAATGATAAAGCATCTATGGGGCATTGGGTCATCAAGGAGGCACCTTTGCTTTTCTTATTTCATTTCTCCTTCTTTTTTCATCCATCTCACACAAACGGTTCTGCGTTTATTCTTTTGTCGGTTAATATTACAGGCACAAGGTCAGGTCTGTTTGTAAGTGGGCTCCTCCTGGAGTTTGATATTGATTTGAATTAAAGCTCTGTGGCTCGTCACCTCACTTCAGCTCCTCAGCTCTGCCCGCTTCAGAACGTCCTGTGTCAGGGATCGCATTTCACGCTTCAAAAGTTTTTTAATTGATTGCAATTAGAACCAGCGGGATGGTGCTCTCATGTTCTGAGCCTGCGTGATGTTTTAAGGTGGAGAAGCGAGAGCTTTTTTCTGTCTTCTGACTTTAAACGTTTTGCAGAAAACAGGATTTTACAAAATATGACCACATACATTGACATATTTACACCTGTTCAGTGTTTAGAAACAAGACCTGTTCTTGATGAACAACAATGTGAATGTTGCCACATGATTTCAAAGAAAAAACATAAAAAATGCACGAGGTGCATGATTTCATGCAGTCAAAAACATGTAAAAAAAAAGATAATTAGAAAAACCAAGCATGAAGGGTCCACCCCTAAACCTAACTGTTACTGTAGCAAAAGCAGCTTGTGCAAAAACATACAAATGAAATTTGCCAGCAATTCCCTAAAAATAAAATAGTTACAAAATGGCATGCAATTGTTTTGCACATTTAACATGCAGAGATGGTAGCCAAAAAAAAATTAACATCTTAAAGAGATAGTATCAAACAGCGTGTTTCATTTAAAGGTGAGACGGTCACATAAATTTAAAATGTAACTTAATGCAAGCAGTTTTGACTACATTTTATACCTACCAATGCAAAACATGCCACCAAGATCCCAGAATGTTCCGTATGGATGCCAGGTCACTGCTATGCAGTTGCTATGGTGTTGCCTGTAACAAAGAGTCAGACGAGTTAGGATCCATATGCAGCATATTTATTGGAATGGTCAACAGGCAAAGGTAATCAACAGCAAACAGGGGTTGTAGAGATGAGACAGAATCGTAAACATTAAACAGGCAGAAGTTGGGGCAGGCAGCAAACAATCAATATCCAGAAACACAATCCAATAGTCGAGACAGGCAGCAGAGAATCAAATTGATAAACAATCCAGATCATACACAAACCAGCAGAGAAACAATAGTAAAGACGCTCAGAATTGATGCAATGGCAAACAAGACTTCGCAATGTGTAATGGTGAATGTCTGGTTTAAATAGGCAGCAGTAACGATGAACAGGTGGCAAACAGGAAATGATCAGCGGAAGGTGATTTGTCAGAAATCCGGTTAGTACTCTGGAGAGGGTTCCCTTTTCTCAGTCAAAGTAGGGTCCAGGATTTCACCTGCATTGACCCAAGACCTCTGGGCCTTACCCCTCCCAGTCTACCAGGTATTGCAGAATGCCACCTCAGCCTCCTCGCCCAGACCACCAGCAGGTTTCAGGAGGGACATGTGGAAGGTGGGAGATATACAGTAGTTAGCAGGTAATCTTAAACAAAAAGATACTGGAGTGATTATTTGGAAAGGTCCAACATACCTGGGGCTAAGGTTTCTGCAAGGGAGTCTGAGTCAAAGGTCCTTGGTTGATAGTCATACCCATTGTCCAGGAGCATAAGCAAGACCCGGTCTGCGATGAGCATTGGCCCGTTGAATCTGTCTTCTGACGGCGTGTAGAAGATGATGGGCCCTGTCCCATGTCTCTTTGCTTCTTTGAAGCCATTCTGTTACTGAGGGGAGTTCAGTAGGTTTGCCAGACCAGGCGAACAAGGGGGGTTGTAACCCGAGCACACACTTGAATGGTGTTAGTCCAGTTGCGGGCTTTACTAAAGAGTTCTGAGCATATGCGGCCCAAATTAAATATCTGCTCCAGTCTGATTAATGCTCCTGGCAGTAGCACCTTAAAAATCTTGTGACCTCCTGATTAAGACGCTCTGTTTGACCATTTGACTGGGGATGATAATCAGAAGTAAGGCTTATGTTGACTCCCAGACTCTGGAGACCAGACTCTGGAGGTAATTACGTAGCGGTAATACCTAGGTGTCCAGAACTGGGTAGATCATGAACTAGGGAAATCAGACGTTTACGAAAGGGCTCAGGTACAAAAGTCAGATTGGGTGGGCATGGATGATAAGTGACTGTGAATTGAAACCTGATGAAAATAAGGCCGATCTAGCCTATCTGGGGTTTAGTTTCTTGGCAGAGCGTAAGTATTCTAAATTCTTGAGATCGGTTAGCACCGTAAATGAATGAGAAGCATCCTCTAACCACTGCCTCCATTCTTCAAGAGCCAATTTCATAGCCAATAATTCGCGATTGCCCACTTTGTAGTTATGTTCAGTTCAGTTTGCAAGATTGGGGAGACTGGGGTGTTTTTAGAAATGGGTGCGGATGTAAAGTGATTCTTTAGTGCAACACAGGCCTCTTCGGCCTGTGGGGTCCATTTCAACCTGCTGGCAGTCTGTTTAGTCAAAGACATCAGGGGAGCAGCAACTGAGCTAATGCCTCTGATGAAACGTCACTAAACATTTGCAAAGCCCAAAAATCTCTAATTCTTTTAAAGTCTTAGGCTGCAGCCATTTGGAAACAGATTCTACCTTACTCTTGTCCATAGCCACACCATCTTGGCTAATGGTATAACCCAAAAAGGAGGTACTAGTGTGTTGAAACTCACATTTCTCCTGCTTTACATAAAGTTGGTAATCAAGTTATCATTTTAATACGGCTCTGACATGCTGAATGTGATCTTAAAGAGTATTCGAATAGATCAAGATGTCATCTATATAGACTAAGACACAGGTTTCAAGCATATCTCTAAACACGTTGTTCATAAACGACTGGAAGACCGAGGGGCTATTAGCTGAACCGAAGGGCATGACTAAGTATTCATAATGATCTGACGTTGTAGAGAAAGCGGTCTTCCATTCATCCTCTTCTTCAATCCTCACCAAATTGTATGCACTTCTAAGGTCAAGTTTTGTGTAATACTTGGCTGAACGGAGTTGTTCTAGCGTGGCAGGTACTAGAGATAACGGGTATCGAAATTTGATGGTGACCTCATTCAGCGCACAATAATCTATACATGGTCTCAACCCCCCATCCTTCGTTTTAACAAAACAGAAATCTGCGGATGCAGAAGAATTTGAAGGCCTGATAAAACCCTTAGCTAATTCTTCCTTAGGGTGTACTCACACTAGGCACGGTTGCCGTGAACCGGGCCCGAGTACGATTGTCCCCCCTCCCCACTCCCCCTCTTGCCTGCACTCACATAGAGTTTCAGCATTCGTGCCGGAGCACGCTTACATCACGCTTACAAGCACGCCTACTTCATTATGGTGCGACGGTTTCGGGATAAACAGGAAGAGCGGCGCTCTCGCTGAACGCAATGGAGTCCATCGCTCTGTTTACTTTGTGGATAATTTTGAGTCGTTTGGTCCGCGGTGGTCCACAGCCCTCTCACAGCCTGTTGTTAAACAGATCTATCGCCTTTGTGGCATGAAACGTTTAACCGAATTGTCGCAAAACATGACGTCACGCGCCTTGTTCCGTGCTCTAGCACGGTTAGCGCTCACACTACATGCGAACCGCGCCCGAGTCCAACTGAACTGTGCTCTGGCCCACCTCTTCCAAGCGGGCCAGGGACGGCTAAACGAGCCGCGCTCGGGCACGGTTCGGAGCACTCACACTAGTTAAACGAACGGCGCTTTGGTGGTCAAACGCACTCGGGCACGGTTCAAACTGCCTAGTGTGAGTACACCCTTAATGTACTCTTTCATAGCATCTGACTCAGGTCGTGAAAGAGGGAAGATGCACCCCTTTAGAGAGAACTGCAACGGGAACCAGATCAATGGCACAGTCAACTGAGGGTGTGGTAGAAGTTAAAAGGTCGTGATATTTAGCAGGGATAGTGTTACTTGGGGGTTGTGACTGAAGTTCTTGAATAATGGGTTGGATAATTCAACTAACCTTCCTTAAACAATGATTGTGACAGTTAATGCCCCATCACTGTAATTCCCCCTCTCTCCAAGAAATGACTTATGCTGAAAATGGTTTATGCTGCCTTAACCATGGTAAACCTAGAATAATGGAGTGACTATGAGTGGTAATAACATAAAATTGAATCTCCTTCCAACACGCAGCTTGATGTTTATGGTCTGCGGGTCTTGCGTTTATGGCCCATCTAACACCTCCACTGTTAGGGAGCAATCAGAAGAGGATAAGGGTACATGGTGCTCATGGACGAACGTCTTAGACATGAAGTTACCGGTGGCCCCAGAGTCAAAGTAGTAGTGGTTACTGTCTGGCCTGCCATTACAATGGTAGCTGGTAACGTGATCATGGATGCTTTACTATTAGAGGTAGTAGTAGCACTCACCATGAGTCGGTCTGGGTTGGGATGAATTGAGCACGTAGCCTTAACATGACCAGAGTTTCCACAGTAGAGACAGAGGTGGTTCTGGATGCGTCGGTAACGTACTTCCAAAATCAAGTGAGTCTATCCTAGCTGCATGGGTTCAGCATGGGGGAGATTAACATTAGTTGACGGAGTAGACATAAAAAGAGGTTGACAGGTTCGTAACAGGTTATCAAATTGAATGGCCAGTTCGATGAATTCCCCTAGGTTCCCCTAGACAGAATCGTAAACATTAAACAGGCAGAAGTTGGGGCAGGCAGCAAACAATCAATATCCAGAAACACAATACAATAATTGAGACAGGCAGCAGAGAATCAAAAATATAAACAATCCAAATCAGCGGCAGGCAGAGAACAGTTGATAACCAGTAAACAATCAACAAGACTTTGCAATGTGTAATGGTGAATGTCCGGTAGGGATATTAAATAGGTAGGGGTAACGATGAACAGGTGGCAAATGATCAGCGGAAGGTGAGTTGCATTCTGGGGGATGTGGTTCGTCAGAAATCAGGTAAGTACTTTGGAGAGGGTTACCTTTGGTGGTGTGGAGCAGAGGAGGATGGAGCCTCCACCATAACATTGGCATTGAAAAGAGTACATCTCTCATTGTCTATGATGTTCAGGTCTCCTTCTGTTTATGTGAATTATTGTATGTGGGATTATTTTAACAAATTTTATCATCCACCAGGTAAAAATTGTCTGATTGTGTAGAAAAGTAATAACAAAGTCATCATTCACGTAGCACAAATGGTGCAGAGCGTCTGTTCAATTCCCAAACCCTAAGAAGGAATAATAATAATAATAGGAAAGCCTTAGCAATCACTATAAAATTCAACAGTGTAGAATAAGGCTGCTTTAACAGACAGTTGATCTAAAATAGGAATTCTTGAAAATGAATTTGGCACAAAGGCAGCCAGACTGCAGCTAAAAGCAGCTGGATTGGCGCACACTTGTTTACCCTCGACCCAAAGGATTCTGTTATTTTGTCACCAGTGTGCTGCGATCAATGCGAGCGACGTCAGTAGGTCTGCTCATCAGATGAGGAATGGAACCAGACACCAGATGGGGGGGTGAGGGGAGGAAAAGCACTCACAACCATTTCCATTATCTCAGTCTGCTCATGTACTCTAGCACACCGATTCCATTCCCTTGATAACGGATGCTGCCAAATCCCAAGGGACGCCTTGGCAAGTCTAGGATCCCCAGTGCTTGACCAGATCTTCCATAATGTTAATAATTACATGGCTGGTGCGCCTGGCTGGACCCTCCCTCTTGTTCCATGCCACCCAGCTGCCTGTATCATGAGACCCTTTAGCATGCTGTTTTATCCTTTGACTAGTGAAGAGCAATCCTTAGTCCATGTATTGTGCATATGTATTGTGCAAATGTCAAAGATGCCAAAAATGTCAATATGTTTATATATGCCAATATAAACATTTACTAAATATTTGATATACAGACAAAACAAAACTGTTGTCATGTTGGCTGTAGCCTAGCAAATCTGATTTGTTATGTACTATCATGTATTGTATCTCTGTTCCCAATATAAATAGAAAATCTTTGAAAATCTGAGGGCAATAGTTAATTCTGAAAACAGTAATGAAACATTTTATGTGCCTCTTCTTTTGTCGTATCTATTTTATAAGATTTATATTTATATTAATGGTGTCTTATGAAGATCTAATAGGGATGTTTATGATGTTTATGTCACTATAAATATTCCAATATAATTTTCCAATACCATCACAAAATGGCCCATGCGTAGTTTCCAATGCAACAGTGAAACCAGTCATAACAGGCTATCATTTGTAAGGCATAAACCATTACTGGCTCATGTCACTGGTGTTGCTGTGTGTCAGCCTCTGTGTTCGGATCATGATCAGCTTTTGGAGTCTCAGCAGTTCTGTGTCCTCAGGCTGTGATGGATTTCAAACACTTCAAATGTATTGATCACATCCTCCGTCCACAGGTCTAGACTACAGCTATTTTTTACCCTTGTGGGTGAAAAAAAAAACCTTAGAGGAATAACAAGAGTGCCGAAACTGTTTTAAAGTACAGTGTAAAATAATGGTATTTACATTTTGTATGTCTGTGTGGTTTTGTTTGTTCTGATCTACATTACAGTACAGTGCATTCAGAAAGTATCTGGACAATTAAGCCTTAATTTAGTGCAATGAATTTAAAACATCTCTAAGTGTACTCTACTGTTCCTGTAGTTCAGCTGGTAGCGCATTGTGTTAGCAGCACAAAGGTTGTGGGTTCGATTCCCAGGGGAGCACGCGTACTGACAAAATGTATAACTTGAATGTACTGTAAGTCGCTTTGCATAAAAGCATCTGCCAAATGTGTAAATGTAAGTATGGCTTAATGTCCACATTCTGTTCCCTAAACATTTCGTCAAAAACAGAATATAAACAGTAGTTGTGCATAAGGTTTATAATAGACACCATTTTAATTAGGGTGAACTCCATCACTCCATGTCTTTTCATCCAGCCTGGAGCATCACAAACACCACAAGAGGCAGCAACGTGATCCTGTGCCTTATTTTTTAAAAACACACACCAAAGAGAAAGGCACACAAGGAAGTCATTTCATCACTGCGCCTTAGCAGCACTCACTGATGTCTGCCGGACCCCTCGAGTGACTCGCTTTCTCGAGTTTCTCTCCCTCTTTCAATCTCATTTCGTCTCTGTTTTATTTGATTCTTGCCATGTGTGAGCTCTGACACCTTACTACATAAGAACAGCTGCAGCAACCCAAACCCAGACGCAAGTGCCTGAAAAATCACAGTGTAGCGTTTGTGATTGTCTACAGCACAACTGTCACACTGTTAACAAGAAATGTGATGAAAGTCTAACAGAGGTGGTGATGAATCCTATCAGATCAACTGTGTAAACGTTCAGTTGTGTTGACTTCAGCAATCTCTTCTAACAGAACTACAAACTTGTTGCAAAAATTGTTCAGCGGTTTGTCTTAGCACACTTACCTAGTGTGCAAAGTAAAGCACAGAACTCCTAACCTAAGTAATATACTTTGGGATGAAAATTATATTAAATTATTTTTTACTATTTGAGCTCAAAACTTTTGGCTTATTGAGGAGACTTGTGTAATAATTTGATGGATTCTTTTGTCTAGCAAGAAACCACTTAGCAACCACCTACAATAGCAACCACACAGCAATATGCTAAATGACTAAATGTAAATATAAAAAAACTAAAACTAAAAAGCTAAATGACTAAATGTAAATATAAAAAAACACTCATAAAACCTTATAAATCTCATATAGCAAAGAATAAATACAATTTATATGATATAATATTCATTTTATATTTGGCATCTGGAGATAAAGAAAAAGGGAGAGAAAGATTTCTGTGCTAGATTTGAACCTCCTTCAGTCACATGAGGCACCTCGGCCAAATGTCCCAGAGCACACTGACTAACCACCAGGCCACAGCCCTTTATAGGAGTGTACTATTTGAAAAGTTCAAAATCAAAGTTCACTTCCTATCCTCATTTACATTCCCAATTAGCTTCAGTTCTTAGCCTTCTTTGTGTTATTAAGCAGGACCAAATAGGTTTTTCATTCAGTTATAATACACATCCCTTTGGGATTGACAAATCCAGCTTTGGTAAAACAGTGTCTGTGTTCCCTCAGGGCAGTGAATGTCTCAGTCATCCTGGGGGACTGAATTTATCTGCGCTTCTAAAATTCAGTCCTCGTCTGATTCTCAGCTTCACTGAAAAATGAGCTGACAGCTCAAACTGACGTTGTGGTGATGGACGCTCCGCCTCAGTTTATCTTAAAGAGAAAGGACGCTGAGAGACAGATCGGGTTCTGAGGACGATTGGCTGGCGGCCGCCTATAGCTGGGTTTAGTGTGAAGAGCTTAAACGTAAAATGTAAAAAAAATTCATTACGGCAAGGTTTAAAAACCGTACGATCGGATCCTTCAGTTCCTCTTGACGACAGATACGAGATCAAACTTTTAATTAATCCTGCAACAGAAACCATTTAAATTCAATATTAATACTGTCTCAATAATTTATTTTTAATTATAGTCTAAATATGTTTTTTATATCTTATTATCATTGTTAGTATATAATAAATAATAGTGTAATAACTGTATAATAACTCATTATTAGCGCATTAAAAAGCAATATAATGCTTAACATATCAGAGCTTCATTTAGATTTACACGTTTATTCATGATATTTCAAACTATTTTAATGTCCTCTTCTGTCAAGCATTATATTATATATTGATGTTTGTTAATATGAAGGTATTAATAAAAGTGCGGCTTATAACCAACAATAACTAATTAGGGATATTTGTTCATTTTAGATGCACATTTAAAGACAAAGTTTGATTGTCATACATCTGCATTAAAAGTAAACACTGTAAATAGGCTGTAATCTATATCTTTACATGTAGAGAGAGGGAGACTGTGTCCTCATAACCCACCTTAACTCTCTCTCTCACTCGCTCTCACTGTCTCTCTCGCTCACTCTCTCCATCATGTGATTTGTGTGTGTGTGTGACTGATACTGGCTCTTTCGGGACTCTCCGTGCTGAACTTGAGCAATTTCAAACATTAATTACTTAAGCGCTGCTCCCTGGGGCCTGAAGTCTCACTCCACTGTTTGTTTTCCCTTCCAGTGCACTCTCTCTCTCGCTCCTTCTGTTTCACTCTCTCTCTCTTTTATTATGTTGCTCTGTCAGTCTATCACTCTTACCCTTTAGTTTGGTGCCACCATCAGCTGTGGATTACCCATAATCCTATGCTTTCATAATAACCGTACCCGCTATTAGTAATTCTGGTCAGTGGTGATGTGTTGGGGCAAGTATGTTTGAATTTAATGAGAAAACAGAGAACAGACAGAGAGGGAGAGAGCAAGAGAGAGAGAGAGAGACAGAGAGTGCCAAAGGATATCATTTGGATTCAACCCTCACTTTTCCAACAAATAAATAAATAAAATGGGAATTACTTAAACATTATACATACACATAGATTGTGTTGTACACATTTTGCATGCAGTGATACCAAACAGAGACTGTTGACAAAAAAAACTCACAGTAATGACATTAATCCACCTTCAAAAGCAGTCCCACCTTAAAAAAGGACGATTAAGTCAACTTTACAGTCCAAAACATAAACAGTTTTTTATACTGAGTAATTTATGTAAGTGCTTTAGCAAAAATACAAGCTTTACATTTCTGCTTTTAATCCCTCTGAAACCGCTCTGGCTCGCTTTACTACCATTGTAGGCGCTTTATAGTAAACACCGTTTTTTTGCTCAGAAAGTAACAAACTGAGACATGACTTAAAATGATTGTTTATGGTAATTGACGTTATACAACAAACGCTGTTGATAGCTGAACTCGTAATGAACCCAGATCATCCTTTAAGAATTTCCCCACTGACACACACACATTTCAGAGACATGAAAGATCTTTGGCTTTAAACACTTGACATCAAACAACAAACAATAAGAGCGTTGTGAATGTGTAACAGCTTTGGTCATCGCTCACTTTTAGATCTTCTGCTTGTAATTAGCTAATCATGCTGAACACAGCAAAATTACACAAACATAACCAGCCATGAAAGCAGCTTATAAAACAGAGTCATTCCTTTTATGTCAATGCAAAGAGTAACAGGAACAAATTTTGCATGTCACATTACTTATCAAAAATCTGGATATGCCGACTGGTAGGTAGGTATGTATGTGGTGAACTGTTATGAATGTTGATGGATTTGATCATTTCAGTCATGTGGTTGGTTGTGATTCACAATCATTCAATTATTTCAGTGTATCTGTGTTTTGTGAAAATATAGTCTGTGTATTACATCGTGTTGTTCTGGGGATGAATGGCATGTCAATGCACACGAGAAGACAATTTACAGCTCGTCATCAACATGAATCTTCCATCTAGCTCAGTGGAAACATAGCAGAAACAGTTGTGATTGGCTTTCTGGGAGGGTTTAAGAGGTAGGAATGTGGAGAGAGATAGCTCTCGAACGTCCTTTGTCTGGAAGTCTCTGATCCTCCAGCGATGTGTCCGGACATTAGCCCTCTGACCCCCACTCATCCTTTCTCAGCCCGGCTGCTACGCGCCATTAAACTTGAGGGGCTGTGTGTGAACTCTCTGGTGAATCTGAATGCATTTGGAAGGGGTGATGTAGGTGGTCGTCAGAACGACTGTTTGTGTGTGTTTGTGTAAAGGCATTCAAGTGGGTGTACATGATTATGTGGGTGTAGTTATGGCAGTAACATTAGCATCCTAATAAATCCACATAATCTGAAGACACAGAAAGGAAACCGTTAGCTTGTTTGGTGTAATGTCATTCAGATTTTCATAAACTAAAAGCACAGTTGTACTCCAGCCGCCACAGACACTTATGGTTAGTGACAAGTGTTAATGGCAAAATGACACAAAAAGCAGTTTGTAGATTATATTCAGTTGTAGTTAATATAAACCACTACATGTTCAGCAGTTCTGGGTCTCAGTAGTCAGTAAAAAGTTCAGCAACATTTTCCAAGTCATTTCTTTCTTAACTCCAGCCCTGTGTCCCCCACTCATTATTGTTTTAGTCGTAGCACTGCCCTCCACCAAAGATGTTTTCAAATCCATCAAAGCCTGACCAGCCCAAACTCTTTTTTACTTTACTAGGTCTTTTTCCACCTCCTCCCTTGCCCAAACCCTTTTATCTCTCTTGCTCTCCTCCTGAGGAACAACAGCCTTACTGTGGAATAAAACCCACAACTGACACTATCAATAATGGATTCGGAGCTGCTGTAAACCCCGTCCCGCCCTCCAGACATGACAGAATCACGGTGTAGATGAGTTGGCATGAGAAAAGGTGATTGAAGAAGATGTGGCATTGCATTGTGATTAGCTATGGAGTCTTTCATACAAGCGTAACGTGTAGATTAGAGTGTGGAACATTGCAGAATTTAAATAGAGAATAGATATGTTTTATCTCTTCTGCCAGTGTTGTATTTGACTTTGAGAATTATTTGCCAATTGCTTATTTGTACGTTAAACATTTAAAAACGTATCAACGCTGTCCAAAGCCAGAAAAAATGTATGAATCTAAAAGCTTAAGTCTTCTTAATGTTATTGACCCCCAACCCCTTAGTTTGAGCTTAGCATACCTTATTACCTTAGCATAACCCATTAGTATAGCTCCACATGCCAACCAGTAAACAAATCCAGCACAGACGTCCATCAACCAGATAGGGGAGGACAACTCCAAGATGATTCTAAATCAAGTCAGTGCTTATGAAAATAAAATGCACTTTGTACATCTGCAGTTCCTTTACATTACATTTGCATTAAGCTTGGCATGAAGTAATAGTGGGGAGTTAATAATAGAAACAGGGTTAAAACAAGAAGGGCCAGTGATACAGAGTGAGCCATCCATTAACATTATTATATAGCATATAGACAATTGTTTATCTGAAGCAGTCAATCACCTGAGCTGTATTTGCCATGTGACTTAGCACTGTGGAGGTGCAGGAAGTGACATCGTAAGAGTTGATTGACTGATGGCTATTTATTATCAACTAGCCTGAGCTGTGAGAGACATTAAAATATATCATTTTAGGAGGCACACAAAGATCAGTCACTGACAAAATATGCGCTATAATATAAAATAAAGATAGTTTTGCTATTTAATTGTTGTTTGCAAAAAGAAAATGTCCTAACCCGTCGGGTTACCAAACATCTGTGTAGAAGCTTCTGTAATGTAATTTATGTGCTTGAGTACCCAGCAAAGAAGTGTTTAAATAAAGAACATAACTTGTCTCTCACAACTTAAATGTGCGATAATTATTGTGCTTTATTCAAAAACTCTTTCACATGATTAAATTCCTGCTGCTCAAAAGCAAATACCACAATGTGAAATCAATTAAACAGAAAAACTCCGCCGTCCCTAATTAACCGTGCTGGAGACTTTTCATCATTCACACAAGGTGAACTGTCCTTGAGAGTTTGCAAAGGCTAGTTTAACACCACAATACTCAACAAGAGGGAGTAAACAAACAGTTCTTTGCTTTAAGGGGAAAAACATTTAATTCCTTTCCAGATTAAAAAGCAACCCCGGTCTTGACACTGTGTTTTTCAATTTAACACGTTTTGCAACTTAGCATCACATACAACCAGAAATGTCAGTTTTCCTATCGTAATATGCAGTATATCTGTGCAACTGGAAGGCCTCAGAACACATGAGTGCTGTACCCTTTCCACCACATGCCTGGCTTCAATGTCTCATGGCTCTTTCTGTTGTGAAAGGTCATCAGGCCCTTCAGCTGAATTCATTTCTGGAAAAGGTCTCGGTTAAGGCCAAACACAGTGGAGGAAATCCAAGGAATAAGGTTAGCACAAAGGCAGCCAAAATGGAATGACATACCTCAAGCCCTTTTCCTCCAGAAGTAGAACCATATTTGGAGGGGAATATTTCCTGCTTATGAGGACATAAACTCAACCTGTGAGAGATCAAGCTTAAAGCAGCTTAGGAATATTTGTCCTGTAAATATAATGTAAACAATTTTTGCTGTGTACTTAAAAGCATTGATCATGGAGCTCATTTTAACTGTGTACACTGTAGATTATCATGGTAAGTGTTTTTAATAATATTTCAATTAAATAAGATTCAAAATAAATCTGAATGTTGATCTCCAGGGGCAAACAGAGCAGGATTGTGGACAGGGCCAGTACACTGGGACCCCAGACTGGCAGGGGACCTGCTAAGGGAGCAAACATAATGCAACACTGAATGTGCTGGAGTTGTTGAAGGCAGTTGGGTGATTGTGGCTTCGGAAACTGCAAGAGTTCAGTTGTGATTCACACTCAAAATTTGGGCTTTCAGGCTTTCTTTGGGATCCAAAAACATGCACCCAGGGGCCTTGTGAGATCATGATCCAGCCCTGGGAGTGAGGCTAGACAAACGACTAATCCCAGTGCTCATATGTTTTGTAGAAATACAGATTCTGTTGTTTAAAGATCTAGACATCATTTTATGTCAGTTCTGTCCACTGGCACAACAGACTGCAGCGGGTTCAAGGATCAAGAGTTATCAGATCAAACCTCTGCGTCTCTAAGAAATGTTCACAAATATCACAAAGCAAGAAAAAGCTCCAAGATGAGGTCAGACGCACTTTCACCTTCCACTCTCACACGTGTAACAGAAGACAAGCTAATGATGATCTGTCTTGTATTAAGATTGGCAGGGGATCAGTGAAGGGAAAAGCAGCATTTTGTTTTGGTGTCCTTGATGGGCTCACTACCCGACAAGCTACTTAGTCTGAGATGTACAACTCACCCACTCAACTGTAAAATTGGAAAAAAAAGTGGAAGAGCTTGTCACCCAGTTTAAGCTTTTGCACTGTAGGGACAATAATTAAAATCAGATTATGGCAAACACAACATCTGGAATCTGACCGCCGGCAGCCTCGATTCATGTTTCTTATTTGAGGCGGAGCTTTAATTGTTGAAAGACACTAATAACACATCACTAACAGTTTCCTCATTTTAAGACAAATCCAAAGGTGTAAGTGAAAAGTTTTCGTTGCAGTCGGAAACTGGCTTTGCTTTACATTTACATTAGACTGTCTGTTATTCTGTGCATTGCTGTAAGTCTGTGTTCAAAGCTACTGTAAAACAAGACAGCTGCATGAAAGGGGATTTTATTCTGTTTTGTACACAAATGGAGTTGTTTTGTGCCATTAAGTTCAAAGGAAAGCAAGTCTAGAGAGGAGAGTGCCATCAATCAGACTAATGCATCTTGGAGAAAATGTGCATCCAGATGATGCACAAGATAAAATTTGATCAGAAATGGTTATGGTACACTCATAAATTCTGTTTTTTTTTAATCAGCAGCATCATTACATTTACCTGTTTGTTGCAAATGCATTCCCTCTCAAAGACTGTGTGCTGTTTGCAGCACTGGCCCGTGATTCTGGTCGGTTCTTATTCTCAGATGCTCTGCCTGTGTTGTTTCTTTTAATAAATCATGCCAGCTACATGCATGTGTCATTTACAAATACAAATATTCTGTGCATCCCATCGCATAATTCAGGGTTAATGTGTCGATTGCCATGTCACACTTGCCAGGTGTGCCTTGCCAATTAGCAAATCATTCCAGGCAGTTGTTGTGGGATATTCTGTATTATCTCCATAACGCAAAACATCCCATCGCATTTCAACAAGCAAGCAAATCAATGGGAAATATATGGGAATGAACTGCCTCAGGCATCATATTGACGTTATCCTCACACGAGGTGATTGTTTGAGTCCAGATGGGTTATTCATAGATTCCTCTGGCACAGAACACATGGATGACTGCCTGTTTCCTGCCATTGGTTCTTCAGCTCCCCTTTCCAGAATGTTCTCTGTGACATTGCTTCCTAATGAACGTGTCAGTTAGACTCTGGCGAGAGCTCCAGATGGATGCTGTATGGTCAGGCCTGTGTGTTGGTACAATGGCAGTCCAGATGCATTGGCTTATACAGTGAAGTGAAGTACAGAGATGAGAGATCAACTTTTGAATGAGTCACAAAGAAGAAGTGTCTAAAACGACTCACTCACTGAATTAGTCAGTTACTGAATTTATCATCTTATCCGTTTACTGAACCACAAGGCATTATTGTCAGTCACATACGAGTCTAAATGCATATAGATAAATATGCATATAGACTAGTTAAGAGACTATCATTGTGGCTTTTTTTTCTGGAGTTTAAACCTAAAACTTTTGGGTTCCCAGACCAGATATTTGTGAAGCTATAATGTTGAATAATGCAGAACTTGAAAGATGTTTTCTTTTAATGTCAGAATACAGGAAGCACACAGTTCTTTAGGGAAGTGTTAATGTCACAGTCAGGGTGGCTTGATATCTTTGTGATGGTAGATTTAAGTTGACTAATTATCCGAGAGCAGCTCAAATAGCCATTAGAGTTTATATGCATGAGCAGGTTTGATCTTGGCTGTGATTTGATTTGCCTTTACAATGAAGCGTGATGACAACACTGAAGGAAAAGACTCTAACTCTTGACAGGGCTGTATTTTTCCCCTCCTCTCCTCCAGTAATATCTCAAATGACCCCAGATGAAGCTTCAGAACATGCCCTGTGGTGGCCAGAAATAATACATTAAAAGACATCTGGGTTCAGTGTGTGTTGTGATTTTAATACAATTTACCAAAACGTTTAGTGAAACAGGAGACGATAACTGAACCAAAACTTAAAAAAGTGAAAGTATTATGTTACAATGGATAAAGAAATTTCTCTGGTGACTTTAGCTACATGTCATAAGCTTTCAGTGGAAGCTAAATATAAAGCATTGGCTAATGCTAAAGTGATTGTTTTATGAAACTCTTAATAATAACAGTATCCGTCTCTGCATGCGGGCTGTGAATAATAGAACAAGTAATTATGTTTTTCTTTTTTAATTTTCAGTAGAATCTGAGCTGCACATGCATGAGCAGAGAACATGTTGCATAAGCTTAAAAGGGACCATTGCATTTTATGAAAGTACAATGAGTCAAATCTAGTAAATGAATATAGTGTTTTTGTGTATTTATGTGTGTGAGTATAAATCTAGTGGATAAATATAGTGTTTTTGTGTAATTATGTGTATGAGTATTTATGTGTGTGAGTATAAATCTAGTGGATGAATATAGTGTTTTTGTGTAACTATGTGTGTGAGTATTTATGTGTGTGAGTATAAATCTAGTGGATGAATATAGTGTTTTGTGTATTTATGTGTGTGAGTATTTATGTGTGTGAGTATAAATCTAGTGAATGAATATATTGTTTTTGTGTAATTATGTGTGTGAGTATAACTCTAGTAAATGAATATAGTGTTTTGTGTATTTATGTGTGTGAGTATTTATGTGTGTGAGTATAAATCTAGTGGATGAATATAGTGTTTTTGTGTAATTATGTGTGTGAGTATAACTCTAGTGAATGAATATAGTGTTTTGTGTAATTATCTGTGTGAGTATTTATGTGTGTGAGTATAAATCTAGTGAATGAATATAGTGTTTTTGTGTAATTATGTGTGTGAGTATAAATCTAGTGAATGAATATAGTGTTTTTGTGTATTTATGTGTGTGAGTATTTATGTGTGTGAGTATAAATCTAGTGGTTGAATATAGTGTTTTGTGTATTTATGTGTGTGAGTATTTATGTGTGTGAGTATAAATCTAGTGAATGAATATAGTGTTTTTGTGTATTTATGTGTATGAGTATTTGTGTGTGTGAGTATAAATCTAGTGGATGAATATAGTGTTTTGTGTATTTATGTGTGTGAGTATTTATGTGTGTGAGTATAAATCTAGTGGTTGAATATAGTGTTTTGTGTATTTATGTGTGTGAGTATTTATGTGTGTGAGTATAAATCTAGTGAATGAATATAGTGTTTTTGTGTAATTATGTGTGTGAGCATTTATGTGTGTGAGTATAAATCTAGTAAATGAATATAGTGTTTTTGTGTAATTATGTGTGTGAGCATTTATGTGTGTGAGTATAAATCTAGTGAATGAATATAGTGTTTTTGTGTATTTATGTGTGTGAGTATTTATATGAATGAATAGTGTTTTTGTGTATTTATGTGTGTGAGTATTTATGTGTGTGAGTATAAATCTAGTGGTTGAATATAGTGTTTTTGTGTAATTATGTGTGTGAGTATTTATGTGTGTGAGTATAAATCTAGTGGTTGAATATAGTGTTTTGTGTATTTATGTGTGTGAGTATTTATGTGTGTGAGTATAAATATAGTGGATGAATATAGTGTTTTGTGTATTTATGTGTGTGAGTCTTCATTAGGGGAAAGAATCAGTTACTTGTGTTAGTTCAAGTTGTTAAATGTATAAAACAATTGTAACATATTGTACAAAATTACAAAGTAGACAATTAATTTTGACAGAATAAAAGTATCTTCGAATGTTGAAAATTAAAAAAATATAAGAATATATATATAAGAATAAATAAGAATATATATAAGCATTTCTTGTAGTATTTCTCAGCTGCTCTGCATATTTTAACGTTCATGCTTTGATGCTATTGCGTCCCTCTGATGTTGTTATTATTATGATTATATACATAAACGATGATTTAATGTAACACTATATTTTCATTATTGTGCTTTAATGCTCATCATGTTGTGGTGAAGGATGCTAATGTCCTGTCATTGTTGCAATATTTAGAACAGAAGTACAACAGCCAAAGTATTTTATCTTTCACACAAGCTGTTGCTTCATAAAACTCTTCTATTCTATTGCTTATCTCTCAGAGTTTCAGTTTGTTGACATTAGAATGAAATATCAGCGCCCTCACTCTCTCTCTCTCTCTCTGTCTTCAGTGTGCACATAATCTTGACATTTTCAAAGCAATGTTTCTTCTGAGAAAGCTCAGACACATCACTCTTCATGTGTCCCTTGCTCTTATTGGTTAAATGGCTCTGATTTAATTATTTATCTAATTTATTTATTTTTCCCCCTCTACTTCTAACACAATTATTTCTGTCAAGCGGTTCTCTTCCGAAGACCTTTTTTTTTGGAGCTAATCCCCTACATCATAGTTCCGGACTGCAATTCCCGGCCAAAGTTTGCAGGCTGTTCGCCTCTTAAATTGACACAAGTCTTTAAAATTTTTAATCCACTCCTTCCCATGATCCTCTGCAGCATACTTCATGCATCTATTTAATGTATAACATTTCAGTCAAGCACTGAGAGAACAGCCTCTTTCCATGCTGGCTCTTCAGTTGTGTTGTAAATCTAGAATGCATAAAAGTCAGGGGCGGAGTCAGTGTGGCTGTAAACACAGTTCTGCCCTCTCCCGTCATGTGACGCTTTCATTCTCAGCTCATCTTCCCTAACCTCATTTTTTCTCCACCCCCACCATTAACTTACAATGACTTGCAGAATATCAGTGCTGTAAACCTGTAATTGCTTTTCTTGTCTCTGGTCCCAAGTGGTTCTTTATACTGAAGAATCCATCTCACTCCCATTTAAAGGAGGGTTCCCTTTCATCCGTGCCCGGGATGTGTAATGATAATATGAAACCGGATTTAGCCTGAGTCTCTCTGAGTGCTGTCTTGGCAGCGGTTGCCTCTCTTACTGTTTTTATTGATGGTGCTTTCAATGTATCACAGGTCTCACATCACCCATGGGCTGTCCTCTAATATGCCTGTGTGTAAACCAAGCCCCCTGTGCGAGTAAAGGTCATAACTCAAAGGGTTATTTAATAATGCAACAAAGGGCCAGTACACATTTCACTAAAGCGCAGCTGTGAGAAACTGGACTGGGTCACATTTAGAGTTTTTACTTTGATCTGATCGTACACGTGTGTGTGTGTGTGTGTATGATTATGGTTTATAAATTCAATATGGAGACATGTTTGTAATATTGTATCATTGCAAACATTCAAAGTCAACCAGTCAAAATGTTGCTTACCCTTTTTGCTTAACATACTTTCCTTGTCTTATTGTGCATGCTTTATTAGTGCACATTATACACAAAAAGTCTTTATAATCACAATTAATTTGCCAAAGGAAACGATTTTTAGGAAGTCTTTTTTGTCACAAATCACTCACAAATCAGCCCCTCCCCTCAAACCACCCAATCAAACACTTCCAATCAGTCTCCAATGAACGAAATAAAGTCCCATATTTTTTCCTCATTGAATATCCAGTTTCACTCAGTTGAATAACTATAACACAAGTTGTATGTTTACTACACCTAAACAAAAAAACTCTCAAAAAGTTGCCACTGCTCTCTACCAATTACAAACTGCCCAACAGCAGAAAATCATTTTGTTGATTGACAGGTATTTTCTGTTCACAGGGTTCCAGTGTAGTGTATGTAGTAAAGGCTATTATTGCATCCGTCCCAATATAATCTCTGTTTAACAAAAGAATCTTTGTGAAAGTGGAGACCTTGCCCTAAAAAAACTTGTCACAATGATGAATGGTGTGAGGCATGATCTCCAAAACATCAAGGGCTGTGTTTGTGTGACAGGCAGGGATGCAGAAGGCAGGGGCTTGCTGTCTAATCCTTGAAAAGCTGCCATGAAATCTGGATCTCGCCTGCCTTTATTGTAAATGCACAGGGGAAAGTTGTCGGTTCCACCTTTGTAATCCACTCACAGATCACACTAGTAACAATTTTCTCCTCGGTCATCAAATATTATTTTTTAAAACAACAATTGAGAACTAAAACCGGCTACTTTTGCATAATTAATTTAAATGTTGGTGGTGATGAACTGTATGCTAATCTTCAGTTGTACGTTATTCAGCTGAGTAAACAGAACAAGGACAGATGAATCTCAAATTGATTCAAATGTCTTTTAATTTCCTCATCATTTAGATTTACATCTGAGCCAAGTTCATTCAGCCTCTTGCCAGAGATGTGTGCTTAAAACTTAATGTTGCAGTTAGTCAACCTGTGTTAAAATTATTCTTAGAGATGTAGTTTGTGCCAGGAGTCCCTCAGGACCTCTGTGAAAGTGTAATTAAAGACTAAATTACCCACAAATCACTCTTAAAGAATCTTCTTCTACTTCTGCTATGGATTTCAGTTCTTATGGCTCATAATACACAATCTGTCTCTTATTTATTTTCTGTCATAACCAGATATTAGCCAAGATATCTGAAAGTCAACATATTAAAAATGGCCATGCTCTTTACATTTATTAACAGGCCATTGCTAAAATAGCCACAACAAATCAATGTATTAATCATAGCATTGTTCTGAATTCCTCAACTGTTTATTTTTTATTTATTTGATGTTTGAGAATGAATCGAATGCACTGGGGTGATCTGCTCTTTGCTGTGCTTTTACAATCTTTCCATGCAGGAGCTTTTACAAAACCACACCGTGCTGATTTTTATTGACTGTCTGTTCCATTGTCAGGCTAATGTCATATGTGACACAGGCAGGCTAACAAAGCAGGCACTTCTTCAACAACTTGTTTTGAAAATGTGTATTTAGCATATTTCACACATATTATTCTTATTGATTTATTAAGTCAATTTTAGAAAAAAAACACATTTTATTCATTTGAGCCCATTATTCATAAAACAACCAAAAGCCAAATCAGTCTTTAGACATTGTTTTAGGCTACTGCTGTATGTGACAACCATATTAAAACAATTTATATTTCTTGAAGAAGCCCCATTTATGTATGTGGGAATGCTCCTGAAAGTGAACTTGGCCTTTAGCCTAAATGTCCAAACTTTACCAAACAATGTTCCCAGGAGAAAGCAGAGGAAACAAGAAAAACATAAAGAAGCTTCTTTTGTTGAATCCATGAACAATTATTTCTCTGTCATTTAGCCCTTGATTAAAGCCACACCATAACTCAAAAATCCTCCCTCGATGTGAGTTTCAACAGGCCAGAAAATACTGCAGGCCAATGGTCAGGGACCTCCACCCATCTGTCTCTCTCTTTATGGTCCCATAGCTCACACCTCAGATTCCACCTGACAGGAGATCTGCTGTCGGAGTTCACTGAGTACAACTTACAAGCCAGAGCTTCAGAAAAGCATCGCTGCTGACAACAAAAGAAAGCAGGCATGCTGAGTTACTTCAAATCACCGTTATGGCTCAAGTATTGATTAGTTTCATGTTTAATGGAGCTCAGGGTATGAAGGTGCCTACAAAAACCAACAGACATTTGAACTCACAGTTAAAATCTGTTTTACAGGGCAAAGCTCCATCAAATAACCATCAAAAACTTTGAAGGATGTCTTGTTTTTCAGGATGGTTGTTTTTGTCTATAATATGCTCACTCGCTTTTTTTTTATTTAAAAAAAAACACACACACACACAATAATAAACTACATTTTTCCAGATGTATAGATGCATGTTATACGATTATTTTAGGTAGTTTAATTTTAGGTGTGGTTATTTAGAAACACACAGTACAATTCTCTACACGCTGTAAGATATCATGAATTTTCATATTACGATGCAGAGTGAGTTGTGTCCACAATTACTATTAATATTCACACTTTCAATAAAAACGTAATTGTAAATTTGGACCTGGCCCAGTTTCTAAGGTTACACTTTCTTTGTTATAAGACTACACTTTATTTGTTGTACCAGCAGTAAGCATTTGTGAACAGGATTTGCTCAGTCAAATAAAACTAGTTAAGACTGTGTCAATAATGATTAGAGAACTAATCTCTGACTCAATGAGAGTGCTGCCTGCCTTAACACACTTCCTGTCTCTTAATACTGTCGCAATAGTCTATCAACATACCTACAGGAATTCAGATTCACCACAGCATGCAGTAGATATTTCTGATTCCAGTCCAGATCAAACATTGCAAATAAGTTCCAGGCTGTGTAGGTTTAGTTGTTTGCACACACAGTTTTAATAGTTTCTGAACTGTTGCTACATCTTAAGTATTATTAACATAATGCACTGTAAAGCATTATGTAATAATTCCTGCTTATCTTTAAAATTGTTGCTAGTTGTAGTTATTGAAGTAAGTTTGATGGAAACATATTACAAAATAATTTTTGAATAAACAATTTTCGGGTGCCTGTCTGAGGTAACATTTTAGGGTCCCTGAAATAAAAAGTGATTTGCTGTGTAGAAAAGACAACAAAACATAAGCAACGAAAACCCTTCAGTTGTAGCACTGCAATACTCTTTATAAAGAAATGTTTATCGTTATGTAATACAGCCGTATGGTTATGAAGCAGAGCGCATCTCTCCCTCCCCCCTCTGCAGCTGTAAAACATGTTCAGAGAGATCGATGGTCTCTAATGCATTATGAGCTGATTGTGCTCAACATGACTTTGCTGGCTTTGCCTGTGCGGGTGTTTACAACTGACCAAACTGAGGAAAAAGATATTTCTGGCTTTCTGTCAGTAATGGCTGAAACCACAATGAGTTTAAACAAATATAAGAGAGCTGTTCTGTCAGCAATAATATTTACATACCTCATAAAAATAATGAACGTTTCTCAATCTGCTGTTTCACCATGGAAGGTAATTGCATCAGAAAAAAGTTTAAAAGATGTTTATGAAAGTATTATCCTGCAATCAACTGGTCTTTGAATCAAACTTTTTAAACCTTACGAATCTGCCTTTTTTGGCGAATTGTGTTGTCGATACCAGGTGTTCGTCTGTTTCCCTTAAAGAAAGAGTAATCCCCACCTCAAACCATCAAAATGCTCATTTTGATGCTTCTGTTTAAAATGCTGGGGTGCTCTTTCTAATTGTGCTGTGGTGAAAAAGACCTTTCAGAGTAACATGAGAGACCAAGAGAAAGATCAATAACTCACTGAGCCTCATTATTTATTAGCCTACAGACTGAAGGCAACCAAGGTGAGGTGGCGTAAGGATTAGCTAGCGTGGCTATCTCTGCCAAATGCAGTCGATAGACACGCAAAAAGCAGCCCAAAAATAAACTCCATTATCTTTTTCTATTAGCATGCTATTAGCAATTATAGATTTCGCTGTGTTGCACCCCTCTGGGTGGAAGGCAAACATGCTAGACAGCTTGTCCGAGATCAGTCATAATATGTGTGGCAGAACATGATCACAAAAGTGGCCTTCAATCTCCAATGTCAACAGAACTTTGTAGCAAAAACATCAATATTAATGATCTTCTTATTTACCTTTGCACGTTATCATTTTGTGGTACACATATTGTAATTGCAAATTTGTTTCCGCGGAACGGCAAAAGTCTCCTCACGCTCATAACTCTCCATTCCACAAAATAGTCACTAATAAACAGGCGACTGCACCACCGGCTTGACTTTGAAAGTAATGACAATAAGAGCCAGCAGATCAATAACCTAATTCTAAGTTTTTGAGACAGGCTTTTTCCAATATGTGTGAAATGTAATTGTCAATTGAACTCTGGTGGTGCTGGAGCTCAGCTGGGGTGGGTATATTAAGTCAAACACCTGTCACTTGGGAAGGTTTTGTGCTGAAAAGAAGAAGGTTATTATGCAGCTACACTGAGTCAAAGGGACATGAAGACCGCGAGACTGGATCTGGGGCTTATTCTCAGAGGAAGAGCTGTCAATGTCTATTGAATCAACTGTTAATATGTGCCAGAGACTGAATTTAAGATTCTTCCATGCCGAATTGTCCTTTATTCTCAGAATATGTCCACACTATTGCCTTCTGGTTGCAATGACTGCCCAATGTATTTATAGCAAAGGTTTCCGTCCCGTTGTTAGCTACAGCAATCGTATCGTTGACGTCCGACTGACTCCTCAACTCGCTGGCTGTATTGTCCACCACAGCAAAGAGGTTGCTGATGAATATCTTTGTGATGTTGAGTCAGGAGTTGCCCATCAGGGTGGAGAGACCTGTGACGAGTGCACTCAGTGATGCAAGAGAGTTGTCTATCTCTGTCAGCACAAATCGATGGACTCTGTTGAAGAAAGCGCACACACACTATGTTCCAGGTCGGTGGTGTAATTGTGTTGTATTGGGGGGATGCTGTGTGTGATCTCAGGACTGCCTGAAATGAAATCTGAAATGAAACTTAAATGCACCAGTGGAGGGTGTTGTTCAGTTTGGGTCCGCTAAGACGATACGAACAATTTTATTTTAGAGGACTTTGGCCCTGTCTCAAACAGTGTGCCCTGCTCTTGTGTGTTCAGTGGATTACTCACTGTTGTGATGTAATGTTGCATGAGCTATTGCATGCAGACACATTCCGGGTGCATCGAGCATATACATCTTATTTTACTAAAGGGGCCTTGTGAGCATCCTTATGAACATAAATTAGCAGATAGGACACCCCATAGTCTAGCTAACTTCAAGGCCACAAAACTGCCAAATTAAGCACACAGAGAAGTTGGGACAGAGAAGTTTGACTGAGGCATTTGACCATTTTTGGTGACATTACTTTGTTATCAAAACACTTGATCTTTATTTCTGTATTTTACAAGGCTGTCAATTTAACACATTCATTTGGCATGACAAGTGCAAGAATTTTTCAAAGCTTTTTTGAAAATTTAGCAGTCGGCACCGCCCACCTGCTAGTACAGGCAATGCTTCATAATTGCACTTAATTTAATATCACATAGCTAATTTGATTACGTTTCTTTGAGCAATTAACAGACCTAAAGTTTGTCACTTATGTTTACACCTATAAAGTTGTATAAGTTTTCAGCTGACTCTGTCTTTTGACCTTTCCTCTCCATCTCAAGACTGAAGAACTTTTTGGTAATGAAAGAAGATTTGAAAAAGGTGACTGAGCGCCTCTGTGGAATATTCTCCCACATGTGTAAATTAGATATCTGGCAGGAAAGAGGGTGTTAGCGTGGAGCAGCTTTAATTGATTGTATGGCTAATGAGCACTGAGAGGAGAGAAAGCTGGGAATAGAATCCTAATGACTCTGTCAGAGCTCTGATGAGAGGAGCACCTTGCCAAGGTCCTGACTTATAGCACACAAGGTCCCTGGGCAAATATCCAATGGTCTCAACTAGCTGTAGGTCAGCAACCTTTAGGGTATGAACATTAAAGGGATAAATCACCCAAAAATACAAAATATTTACCCCCTCATTCCCATTCAGGTTGGGAATGACATGGGAATGAGTAACTGCTGGGAAAACGTGGGGGTAAATTGTCCCTTTAAATGTATGATTGGACATTTTATCACTGTATGTGTTCTCTGGTAATCAGCCATGTTAAGTTTCAGGAACAGGGATAGAAGGTGTGAGGTGTGAGTTCATAAAAAAGACATGCATACCTACTACCAGAAAGTCATACTTTGTGAGAATTACTTATGACAAACTGTGCTAATCTTACATCACTTAGCAACAGGTGCACAGTAATTACCAACCTGTCAATTAGCTGATGCTATTATCCAAAGTGACTTACGCTACACTTATTACGGAGATTCTTCCCTTGGAGTAACTTGAGGTTAATTAATTTAGTCAAGGACACAGTAGTGATAAATTGCACATCAACCTGTGTGGGTTTGGACCTTCAACCTTTCAGTCCAAATCTTTAGCCACTAGGCATCTGCCCACCTGAACGCACAGTGTACATTCTGAACTACATACTTGTCTTCTGATCTTTCTCTATAAGTTGTACCAACACATAAAGTGAATGCATGCCTGAGGCTGTCTCAGGCCTCTATTATCCACCACGAGGAAGAGAAGCACACTGACTGAAACTGAACAAGTGGTGAGGTTTCACGGTTGACATCTACCAGGCCCACGAACAGCAGAGATCTAAGGAACAGAGCCACTGTGCTATTTCAGTCTGAAGGACTTTCAGAGGCAAATAATTACTTTGCAAGTGGGAAGAAAAATGTGTTTGGTTTTAGGGGTAACCTCCTGTCAGTCTCTTTCAGTACTGTCCTCACTTTCACTTTCTTTGTCATTTCATTGAAGCTCATGAGGTCCTCAATGCATTTCCTGCTTGCTTGGTGTGTTGCATTAGAAGATCATAGTAAACATTTGGCTGCCGATTCGAGGTTTTGTTTAGGAACAGATGTTGCTCTTGCAGAGAAATGACAGTGGCAGACCCCCTGTACCACCAGAGGGCATTCTGCCCGCTTAGATGCCAGCTGGAACCTTTGAACCCTAACAGTCTGAATGGCTGACTGTGTCAAACATCTGTTCCCCCCACAAGCACTGTTATTTTTATTTATAGATGTTGCTACGTTGACTAATTAGCATTTTCCCATGTGAGCATTAGTAGCTGTGCTCCAATCACAGCGCTGAGGTGCCATGGGTAGGTGTTGCTTTGAAAGGTGTTTTTTATTGAACAGCTGGTTGTGTGATAACTAGTTGTACTCCATTGGTCCTCCAGATAACTTTGAAGAATGAAAGTGCTGCATTCTGAGGAGAAAGAGAAACAGGCAACCCTCAGACCATCAGCCCCGGCTCATGACAGATGTCCTCCTTAGGCCAGTAAACTAATGTGAAAAAGGATAATTACATCACGAGTCACAAACCACTGAGTCATACTGTAGTCAAGAGGGCCCTTACCGCTCATATTTAGCTGAGGCCTTCCAAAGATAGAGACGTTTTGAAATGAAATGAAAATGAAAGAAAATGAAAATTAATGAAATGAAGAAAGGAAATGAAAAAGTTGTATTAGGGACTGTGTAAAAACTTCACATTGCAATTTGGATCATAAAATATCATAACACTGTATTTTTATGCCAGCTAGAGGGTGTTTATCATTAAAACATAACTACAGGGCATAAGTTACTTGCCACAAATAATTTATGGGGTGCATTTTTGTGGAGGGGGGCAGTCTCCAAAATTGCCAGTCTTATGTTTTGAAAGTCTATCAAGTCACAAAAAAATGGTTATGCATGAAAAGGTTGGTTCAGCTATTTTACAGTCTCATTGTGGCACCTCTTTTGTAATGCTTGCTCTGCATTTTGGACAGAATCCAGTCCAACAGAAAATCTTTACTATCAGTAGATCATCATTAACGGAACACCTTAAAAAAGCTTAGGTCTGTGTGACACGTCTAACACTTGCACCTTTATCCATCTTGGTTAACTGATACACACAACACTATCCTTATCCAGATTCCCACAAACACGCATGCACAAACCTCGCTCAGAGAGTACAAGCATCTTGTGTGCATTCCGCTGTGGGGTGTCTGCTTATTTAGTCTCCCTGTAATGGCCTGATGGACTCAGTGCGGTGAGCACACAGGGTGGTCAGGGTTTCAACCAGGCCTAAAGAGGAAGAGTATATTTATGGGTGCCGCACTTTAAGGTCCTTGTGGAAACCAAGTAAATAGAGTGTTTTTAGATCCCAAATAAAGCCCATTTTATAGCTAGTTGAGTCTCTCCTCAATAACTCATTTAAAGTAGACGCTACATATTTAGTGCAGAGTGGGATTGTGGGTAAATTCCAGCAGCAGGCTGTTTGCAGTTGGGATTTCTGCTTGCGTCTGCACAAGGGCTGATACATATCATCATGCAGATGAGTAATGACCAGGAAGAATGGCATAAAATCTCACCTAACAATCTGTATTACAGTCTATAAACCAGTTCTGTTGGTGGCCTGCGTATTCTGATGGCATAACATTGCCATAAAGCACGTCTTTAATAGCAAGACCAGATGAATATTCATTGCACAGGTCTAACAACACTATATTATCATAAAATTGTTAAAGGTGCCATATGCATGATAAAGTCTTAATACCGTGTGCTTTAAAATACAGCGGTGCTAGAATGGGCTAGTTGTAAGCAGAACAGAAAAGACAGTAGCCCTGTAAACATTTACATTGTGGCATTTGTGTATGTTCTAAACATATTATTGGTAACATATAAATGGCCCCAAGTGAATTCAGAGCTGTGGATGGAGTGAATGCTTGACCTATTGTTCAGCGATCGCAGGTGCCAGCCTGATAAAAGAGATGATGCTACATCACTGATCTGCTATCGATCCATGATCCGGTTTAGAATAACAGCAGCACAGCAGGCTGAAGATCACAGCCCCAAAGGCTTCGACAGGATTGACATTTTGCATGCGATTAGGGGTTATGTGACGGGTTTAAATGTCAGGGATATTGGTCGCATGGCGGCATGCCATGCAGGCTGTAGCACGGGTGCTAATCTGAAAGATGTCTGATGCGTGGGACTGATGGAGGGAATTAGTGTCAGGAGGGGTCTTGGAAGAATGACTTTAATTACAGGATGTGACCTCAGCATTTGTATGTGTTAGACTGGAATCTTTGTGAAACAAATTGATTGATATTTTATCTATGGATGTTCAGTCACAATTATGGCTAGATGAATATCAAATATTCAACAACATTTCTAGATGTGTAGATGGCAATATAAAATAGAAATAGGCCACATCTTCATGATTAATGCGCTTAGTATTCCTAAAGGCACGATCCACATCGCATGTCTGATTTAAACTTCAATAACACAAGCGTGTCTTCAGGTAAACACTGTGGTATCCTCCTCACAAGTCTATGAAGACTCTGTTCACTTCACACACTTTATTAGAAAGCATTGATATGCAACTGAAGATTTTCAAAGTTCACCGCCACTGGCATGGCTATTTGTATTCAACATGTAGACCAATCTCCATATCCTTTAGGCCACATACATTCAGAATGGAGAATGCTTTGGCAAGCTGAAAGATTTTTTGGAAGGGGATAGGGGAGAAGAAACAGATAATAAAGAATTTTTTGTGATTTCAATCCATCTGTCACTCAAAAGTGGGGAGGGATTTTTTTGGCCAGTACTAGTTTGTGATACTTCATACCTTCTTCGTGAGTATTCAGTTTGAGCTTTCCAATTTAAATGCAAATTTTACGGGACATCACAAGGAACTTGAGATGGGCAAAAAAATGTGTTCGCACCAATGATGAATTATATATTTTAATTAACCAGTGAAAGAAATGCATTTATTCAGCAGAAAAGCCCATAAATAAGGAATTAATAAATAAATATGATGGGAAACGAGCAAAATGGTGCTTAATCAAGCAACACTCTTATAAAATCTGTGCTGCCAGAGGTGTTTATTAAGAAAAGGATGCTGAGCTGTCAGATATCATACGTATTGTTCTTCAGTTTGATGCGCTAAATGCTACTTCTGCTCGTTTGAAATGTGAGGAATTCTGAAGAACTGACAGAAAGATACAATTTTAATTTCACTCCTGTCAGTCCATTTTATTTCTCGAGTGCTGGAATAAATATGAAGTGTCAGTCAACAGACTAAAGTGTTTCTCTGCTGCGCTCAGTTTCAGTTGAATATAGTGTAAAGCTACAGCAGGGTTTTAAAAGTGTATGATAATTAACATAGCATGCAAAAGTTTTCCACCAAGATCTTGGATGCACCTTTAAAGCTGAATTAAAAACATTAAAGATGCATAAATTATCCATATGCAGTTTTGTTAAAGGAATATTTGAGTAATGTTTGGACATATGCTTGATTTCAGAGATTTCATTGTTTCAGCTATGTAAATTACAGTATTTTGTATGACTTCATAAAAATCATCTTTTAAACAGCAATAAAAGATGATTTTTAATAAAGCGGAGGGCTGTATTATTATATTAAAAAACACACATTATTGTTTATCATTACTTAAAATACTTGGGGTTGGAAAACATATTTTTGTGTTTATTGCACTTCATCAATTTTTTGGATAGAAGTCCTTATAAAATGAGTTAAAAGCATTGTTCAGTGAGAATCCACAATGTCTTTTAATACACAAAAATGAACCGTGTGTTTAGTGAGTGATGAATACTGGATAAATATAGTGTGTTGATAAAAGACTAGCACAGAATGCAGACCAATGAATCAGAACATAATAAGTAGCTGACAAAAAGCTAAACATCCACAATATCAAAAGCCCACATCAATAAAACTATTGCACAAATAGTATGTGTACATCACTCCCACTTACTGTATGTCTTCAAATTCAGCCAAGACAAGCTTATTCTTGCCAATGAAAACAATCAGGAACTTTTACTGTAAATTGGCTGTATTCCCCAGTATTATCAAGGTTGTGTTATGATAACAGTGTTAAATACAGAAATACAGTGTGCACACTTTTGCCTCTGTGAGTTAACTGTGCTGATAACGTGTTACACTTTTCTGCTTGGCTTTAATGAATAACTGCTGTTGGGACAATTAAGCAAAACTCTGTATTTCAGAGTGTTTCATCTGTGTCGTCATGTGTGCTCTCATCCAGAAAAGGTTTCATGTCTCCTCTGGGTTATGAATGTTCCATGTTGGGCCCTTATAAATGACTGCTTGTGTTTGTTTAACTGAAACACAAACTCATATCCTAACATTATGCTAAATCATGTTAGCATCCTGCTAAAGTCACGTTAAAATGTTAGCATCATGCTAAATCATACCAGTATCATACTAAGTCATGCTAGCATCATGTCAAATCATGCTAAAACATCATGCTAATCATACTAGCATCACATTAAAACATGTTAACATCGTTAAAATGTTCTGGCCTGAGATCACAACAAGCATCACTCACATTTTCTTCAGAAATTGTACCTATCAAATTTTTGGTTACATTTTTAAATGTTTTACTGTCCTTCAATAGAAAAGAAACCTCGCAAATAAGAATTCTTTAAAATATAATTTAATTCTTCAAATTCAAAAATAAATTCTTTAAAGCTGCAATCCATAACTTTTTTGTTTAAAAATGAATGAATGTTCGAGTACAACAAGTACGTAACAGATCAGTTTTCAAAACTGTCTTCTTACCTTATCCCGATTCACAACAATAATTTATCAAATTTGTAATAATGATTTATAACTGCTGAATATAATAAGAGAGTTTGTGCACAAAGAGGAGTGAGAAACAGAGAGAAATCAAATAGAAGGACAGCTGTAGCAAGCTAAAGAAGGACTTTATGGTGGTCAATCCTGGATTCAAACAGCTTGGCATTGTCTTTTTCCTTCCCTGAGGAATATAAGTCGCCGAGGACACAGAATCACTATATTCTGATGAGAGGCTGTAAAACAGAAGAGAGAGAGAGGAGTGGGGCGGGGCGGGGAGTCAGGAGGCAGAGATATTGGGAGGCGAGAGATACTGATTGAAACAGAGAGGGAGAGAGAGGGAGAGAGAGACAGGAAACTGTCCTCATGTTGACTTGGCATCAGTGCTGTCTAATTTCTCTCAGGCAGGCCAGAAGCCTCACATTCTACCTCTATGTGTGTCTCTACAGATGGCCAACATTGTGACGTCCTTCTGCTGTGTGGTGCTCGCAGCCGTGGTGGTGGTTTACGCCCAGAGGCGCAGCCAGCAAGGTAAGTCAGATACCCCCTCATCTTAGATACTTCCTCCATCTGTCGCAGGTCTCCATCGTCACTGTCACTTGACGAGACAATTTCCTAATGAGGTCAGACCAGTGGTTTGTAAATTAGAGATCGCTTTGTCATTTCTGTTTTATATGTATGCTGTTTTGTATGTTTTCACTTGGAGCTTTCTTTTTTGCTGCCTAAATGGGTGGAACAGAAGTCACAGTGTGAGGAGGGCCAGTGTCACCTGATGGTGGGGAGGGGTGTGTGTGTGTGTGTGTGTGTGTGTGTGTGTGTGTGTGTGTGTGTGTGTGTGTGTGTAAAGACTGTTTAACGCATGGACTGGTCGCCTGGAGGCACAGAGACTAGGTTGTCATTGGGTCAAAATCTAGCACTGTAGAATAAAGTAATCTTTGGTTCAAATTCTCTGAGTATGAACCAGACCTGTTTTCTTGCTGTCCGGGTTCTCGCTTGTTACAGTAAATAAGCTTCAATGTTGTTTCTGCATTCAGTTCAATGTCATTTTGTAAAATGGTTGGGTGGATTTGGTAGCAAGTCAGCCTTGTTTGTGGAAGCTACTACTGTTAAAGTCATTGCTATTTTTTAGTTATTTAAGGTAATGTCCAACGGAATGTACTGTGTCATAACCAGAAGCAAGTTTACAGGAAGTAATTAGACTATCCACATTGTAAGTGATATCAGAACAATAAAAGCCAACAGAACATCACCTTAATCTTTGTTTGTTTGCTTTCACACTAGAGAAATCTCTTACTAAATGGTTTGGAATTTTACAGTGGGCGGGGCTACCCACCATAAATATAAGCCAAGTGAAGTCAAAATGCCTTGCTGCCTTCTGATTGACAAAAACTATAGATAGTTTGTAGAGCTCATCACTTTATTAGAACATGTCTTGTTAGGACTAAGTATTAAGTGTTTATCTGTGTAAAAGTTAATGAGTTGCTATCAGCTCAGATTTATGAGGCAAGTTCCAAACAACAGGATGTGGTGAAGTGGTTTAAAATCTGAACTGCTCATCTGAAAGGTTGTGGGTTCAACTCATGATTCATTGACCAAAACCATTGTACCGTTCATCAAGACCCTTAACCTCCTGTTGCTACAGGGGGACTAGACCTACAACCCACAATATTAGTCATTTTGGAGAAAAGCATCTGCAAACTATGGTTTGCTGCCCTTGACCAGTCGAGACTGCAGCTGTAACCTCAGTTGGTGTTTAAGAGTGATCCTCTTGCACCTCTCAGCCTGTCATCATCCCCCACACTGCTGTGGCAGTCCAATGATTACATCACTGTAATGCTTCATCATTGGCATGTGTTTCTTCGGCAGTGTAATTGCACTGATACGATGATGTCATAGTAGGATGACGATCACTTCAGCAGCAGCACTGGTTATCTGTTGCCACATGTATTTTTTGATTTGGTCAGCTGATCAGGCTTAATCTAAACAGCTGTCACCACAAGCACAACTAACACACAACATCCAATGAACTACACACACACACACACACACTGACAATGTATACCAGTATACACAAGTACTGAAATACAGATGTAAACAACAATACAAAAACAAAAAGAGATGCAGAATCGAAAACAGTTTTATTAAGATACACAAAGACAATGTACAGGAAAATTATTATGGTAATGTAATAATTTGCTTCTCATTCACATGCTTACATACAATTTGTGTTTAAGGTTTAATTACAGCCTGATTTGGAAGTTATAATTGCCATCAAATACGTCTCAAAATTAACCAAGACAAATGCAAACATTTGCATGATTTATTTCAAATAAAAAAACTTTTGTTGTCGATTAATTATGACCAAACTCTGTTTGATACCTCAGGAAGTCTTTATTAGAATTCCATCTTAGTTTAACAAAATGATAAATTAAATATCAAGGTGCTTTATTCAGCTGTAAATTTAACAAGGATACTTGGAAAGCTCTGAGGTGATGGTCGTTTGTTCTTTCTGCAAAAGTTGATATATTAGGGATTTTAAAAGCTTTCAAGTTTGATTAGAGTAAAATAAAACGGGGTCTGTTGCCAGCTAGAGGCATGTTAATCCTGAAGGTCAAATATAAAGGTGAAAGTGACTTTGACTCTCATGTAGGACGTCCCTAGTCAATATCTGGTGTTAGTCCTGGAGCAATAATAATGTTGAAATAACAATGCTTACACCAGCCCTACCATCTACACTTTAAATAGGAGGAAATAATAGTTTGATAAATACATTTTTGTTGCATCCAAGTTGAATGTGGGATACTCTGTATCTGAATTGTGGTTTACAGCATCTTCTTGGAAGAAATGTAGATCTTTATGTGTTGAATAAAATGCAGTACAAACTGTGATTTCATTATAATTCTGAAATCAACATCCGATCATATCAATCATATCATATCAATAAAAAATGCAACTAGTAAGCGATATATTTAATTTATTTGAGTTGTTTTAGTTTTTTTAAAGCTTGTTTTGTCTTTAAAATCTTGAGTATGAATAAACATCTTCATTTTACACATCCCTCTTGCACATTATATAAACATACAATAAACTGAGTGATTTAATGTACTATACTGTACAGTTATCATAACCCTAACTAATACAGACTGTTTCAATAAACACATTTGATGTCAATTACAGTAGGAATTGAGCATACATTAGGAATTGCAATTATTTTCTCTCTTATTTAACTGGTGACAGCACTGCATATGTCTAATCCAAGAGATAATACAAGAGAACCAAATTACTTTTAAAATTGTATTTACAACAATTTAGTTCAATTTAAACCAAGGTACGAATGTTTAGCACATCACACAAATGGGAACAATTGGTAGAAATAGGAGCTATATGAGTACAAGTCTGGAGATATTTTCAACTAAAAACTGTGTGCAGTGTGTCAAATCATCCCCCATGACAAAGCGACACACAAAGCCTGTATTATGTCATCAGTCAATTGAACTTGAGTCTAGACAAGCCCATTTCTGACAATTTAATTATTCATGAGACCCAAAGTGAGAATAAGAACGAGCACATTTCTGAACATCCATTGTCTTGGTCACTTCCAATTCTGCTTAGTGTGGAGGACTGTTGAATGCAATCTATCACTTGTTTGTCTCTAGCGGCCCAAAGGGCCTCATAGTTCACAAGTAGCTTGTTTGATGATGGCATCTTGATGGAGTACAGCGATGTGGAATGAATAATGCTGGTGACTGATGATCTTTGAATTTTGGCACGCATAATTTTAAAACCAGAATTAGGACAAATCTTTGGCTTGAGCTTGTAATCTGTGATTATGCATTGGGCATTTGTCTGCTGGCACTCTTTGTTAATGGATGATTAATTTTTTAAGTTGTCAGCTGGTTGTTCTCTATAAATCTGTGAAAATCAGCGTCCCTTTGGGGTTCAAGTGTGAATTCTATCAACAGCTCCAGCTTTGGCTGCGTTAGAGGTGCGAGAATGCGCGTGCATCTCGCCTCCCTTGCGAATCCATTGGCTGTATTTGTGAGGGAATTGCGCATGCAGTGTTTACCTCAAGAGCGGCGTTGTTTAAATGAGAAAGTGTGAACTCGCATCACCTCGCATGCTCGTGTCTCCAGTCAGCAGGTGGTACAGAAGGCATGAGTGGAGATCTTCAAACCTGTCCTCGCTTACAGCCCTGCCGCATTTAAAAAGCATGTAATAGAGCCGGCTGCATGAAATGTTAACACCATCAGCATCCGCATATAGAAGCTCTCTTTCCTTTCTGCTTTCAAGGTGCTTTAGCAACACTTCAAAGATTTATGCTAAACACAGCTTGCGTTCAGTGTCACATGACACCGGTGTGTTCAGGAGAATGAGCTTCAGCGTTATCATTTCCATGTCAAAAGAACTGTTTACCTCTACAGAAATAAACCTCACATGTAACAGTGTATGAACCCTTCAAACACGCATCTGTCAATATGGTTTCTAACCTTCTGGATTCGGTCAAGAACATGTCCAAGGTATATTTCATCTTAAAGTCAAGAAAAGAATGTATGTTTTGCCTGAGGTAAATAAAACCTATTTTCAGGATCAATAATATTCATATTATTGTGCTGTGTAAAAATTCTGACATATTATTTAAAATAGACTTGAATAAAAAGAATTGTCAAACACAAGGTCCAGTGAGAGAAGACAAAAATAGTTTAGGAATCAACGACCATTTGGGAATTATAACTAGAACCTCAGATTTTTATTAATCAATTAATCAAACAAAATTTTTATTAGTTAATCAAACAAAATTTTTAGTCATACTTCTAAAAATAACTTTTCTGTTCCCACATAGCAAATTTTATTTGGCCCAGGTCCGGCCCACACAACCCGCTTTTGCTTGGCCCACATACCGCAATGAATTAGGGTCCTAGTGTGGACCAGGT